>PVIJ01003209.1:0-116625 GCA_004024925.1 Scalopus aquaticus | reverse complement strand
GAGTGGTGGGGGGGGGGGGGCAGGGGGAGGGGAGGATAAGGGCATAAAATGGAATAGAAAAGAATACAAGGGACCATGGAGATGGATCACGGGTGAATTGGTGGTGGGCTATCCAAGGGGAATACAAAATATAAGAGACATAAATAACAATGAAAAAAAAATTCATGTGTAAGGACATTCACTTTGGAGTTATACTGAGAAAATTGAAATAAATGAAATAATAGTAGAAAACAATCACTAAAAAATTGGTAGTGAAAAATAATGTATAGCTATTAAAAATTGTTCTCAAGAATGTTTTTAAAAAGCATATACCAAGCATTTAAATTTTACTATGAATTGAAAAATATATAAAAACCTTATTTTCTCAAGTAATGTATATGCATATATCTATAAGAACAAATACAGCAAAATATTAAGAGTAGTTGTATGTAGATAGTATAATTAGGGTATTTTCATTTTCTTCCCCATGTATCTCCAATTTTATGCAATAAGTATGCAGTAATTTTATAATCAGGAAAAAACTTGAAATGTTTAAAGAAAATCCTGTGCACTTAAATACCAGTTTATTTTCTGTGATCACAATTCATTGAGCCTTAACAAGAGATAAATAGTACTCATAAACTTTAGCCTTTTCTCCACATAGAAGCCCTCAGTTGGTATAAACAGATCATTATATAGAGGATCTATGGGGAGTAATTTTAGTTATTTAAACCCATGTTTGGGCCCAAGGAAGTATTTATACTGCAGGTACAAGGAAAGAAAAAGAAAGGTTACCAAGTGCAACCAGCAGGTGCCACTGTTGCCTCAGAGAAAGAAGAGGAAGCCCTAGCATGAATTTTTAAATTAAGGGCACATTGTTTCATCTATTCTTAGATAATAATGAAGTCTTCTAAGAGGCATAACAATCACTTCAACAATTCTGTGCTCATATCCCAAAAGGTCAACTGGAATAGACAGGAAGGTAGAGTTCCCAGTAATTCCTACATACAGGATTAAGAATAGAGAACAAATTGTATCAAAGAATAGATTCAGATATTCATAAAAGCTGACTTTGTTTCGAAATACCCCACTAACTGTAGAATTGAACGCTATCTGGGTACCACTGTTTCTGTGGTAACTTATCCCATCTCTGAATGGCAGGATGCATATCTTTATCTTGGCTCTGTTACTTTCAGCTGTAAGGTTCTGGCAATTATTTAACTTCTTTAATTGCATAATTGTTTTAAAGATTGAATAACATCATGTACATAAACAAGGTTAGACACTTATTGCCTCTTTGCAGGGGTAAGAAACTCCCAGTTTCCTAGGTTATTGAGATCACAACTAAATAAGACAAGGAATCTCTGTACCAGTGCTAGAAAGGGTGCTAGACTTGACGGCTCTTTCTCTAATTCAGAATTTGCCATGTATGAGTAGACTGGGACAAGTCACTGCAGCATTGGGCCCTTAGGTTTCTCATCTTTATTTTTTTTAGAATAGAAGAACTAGGATGTAGGCCAGAGGTATGGGGAGGGGGTGGAGGATTCACCAGGGACAGAGTGGGGAGCAAAACAGGCAGATTGACTGAAATACACTGCTGAGGGGAGCAGCGGGCTAGGCAGGAGAGGTCTGCTGTGCCATGTGGGTTAGCTCCCTGGTAGTGGTGATAGTGCTGAGACTTAATCCCTAAGCCACCAGGGAGGCCCAGGTTTCTCTTCTTTAAAATAGGGAGTTGGCTCAAATGTCTTCTAGGTCCCCTCAGTCAAAAATTATATGGTCTTACAAAACCCGTACCACAGAAGACACCATTCTATTTTTGCGTAATATACTTTTCTTATGAGATCTTTGGCAGTAAAGTCCGGGGTCAAAGGGCTGTGGGCACACACACAGGATGCCATGATCCAACCATTCAGGGCCTTCTGTGCACCAAGCATGGTGCTAGGCTCCAGGGATATAAATATGAAGATGACACCAGCTCATCCAAGGGGTTTATAGTTCAACGGAGAAAGAGATAAACAAGTACCATACAACAGGGTGAGAATATAGACTGAGGCATATATAAGGATAAATACACAATGAGGTAGATACCTGATATTCAATATGCTGTTGATCAGCCACTTTCATAAATTCAGAATAACCTTGAGGGACTTTTTTTTTAATTATTAATCTAGAGTTTTTTCCAGGATGAGCAATTTTCTAGATCATCCTTCTCTAGTGATACTGACTTTTGCCTTAGAGAGACATAGGCAAGGTATTTTCTGAAGTACATACTCCTGGATTTTATAATGACATGGAAAAGAGAAGTGCATTGCCTGTAGCACAACTCAAAGACGAAACATAACACTGGTCAACAGTGAGATCATAACTAACTTTACAAAGCCCTACTCTGTAGTATTTTGGAGTGCTGAACATGAATATAACCCTGAAAATTTTTTATTAGCTCTGGTTTTGAAGATATTTCATATAATTCATTTTATATGTCTCACCATGTAAATTTATCCAGTAGGCCTGCAACAACAACCTAAATCAGCCTAGAATGATGCGTTAATAGCATGGACAATTTCTGCTCTATTTGTGGGCAAGCGACATTTGCCAACCAGAAAAAAGTATCACTTCTCAAGTGAAGAAGGCTTATCATCTTTACTTTGGATGCAAGGTTGGTGACCAAGACAAGCCTTGGGCCCTGCATCTATGCTGTGCTACATGTACAACACGGCTTTCACAGTGGTTAAATGGCAAAAGACCACCAATGCCATTTGCAGTCCCCATGGTGTGGAGAGAGCCAAGAAACCACAGAAAAGACTGTTACTTCTGCTTGGTTCCTCCTTTTTCTGGCAGAATAACGAAGCAAAAGAAGTTGAGAATAGTCTACCCAAACATTCTGTCTGCACTGAGATGACCAGTTCAACAACTTGCTGCAGGGTGATGCGAAACAAGCATGGAATGCTTTTCGCCTAGTGTCTACAAACTTTCTCGAGAATGTTAGGGCAGAAAACTACAAGGAACTAGTAGAAGACATGCTGATGCAGTACCAGAAACTTGGCTGCAATATGTCTCTAAAGATCCACTTCCTTCATTCCCATCTGGTTTTTTTCCCTGAAATCTGTGGTATGGTTAGTGATGAACGTGGCAAACGTTTTCATCAAGATATCACAACAATGGAGCAAAGAAACCAGGGAAAATGGTCCACTACAATGCTGGCTGACTACTGCTGGACACCCCCCAGATGTGCTCCTGAACAGCCGTACAAGAAACAAGTGAAGAAATCTAAGGAGTAGTCTATGACTTGATTTTTTACAGGTATTAACCAGGCCTATTACTATTGGCAGGCATTTCATGATGTAAACATCAATTTATTGCAGATTACATAAAAAACTAGAGCCAAAATTAGAATTTGACTGTCATATTCGTGTTGAGTACATACAAATTGATAGGAAATGACTAATTTTATTTCAATAACATGACTTTTGTAAAAATTTGTTGACCAGTGTAATTGTTTGGGTTAGACCAGAAAAGATTCTACCATTTAGCACAGATGTTCATACTCAGTTTCATTCTCATTATCTTTCCAAACTTCTTCTCAGTGTTTTTTGCTGACCCTTTTTTCTTCTATATAAAATGCTACACTCAGCTTTTTCAAATCTTCCTCAACTGGGTCAGCAGCTCTAAAGCCTTACTGCCTCTGTGCTCTTGCTAATACTCCTTTATTGATCTGAGACTCCCAACAGTGCATTGTGGGGCTGGAGAAGAAACAGAAGAGCAAATGCCAGCCTCTGCCACCTGTCAATTTCAAAGGCTACCAAATCCCCATCTGCTTACCAGACTCTCTGTAGTAAGCTCCGGCAAATCTTGGATGGTACAGCCAGGGTAATCCAGGACTGAGATGCTATAAGATACAGAGATAAGGAGAGGTTTTAGGTAAATGGCAATGGAAGAAAATGACTGTATCTGAAAGGGCAGGTATTATTTCTCTGCAGCAAGCCACTTCTATTTCCCAAATTGTTGAGTGACCTCAGCTGCAACAGAAGATCTGGCATAAGCGAGACTCCACCTCTATCTCCTCTCCTCACAGTCATGAGAGAAACCAACAGAATTCCTCTGGGTTGCCCCCTATGTGGCAGATGCAAAAGAGAGCAGAAAAGGAGCTTCTGTATAGTCATTTTTCTCCTTAGTTCTCCTCCCTTCTTAACAGGAATATGTAAACTTGTGTGCATTTGTTTTTCTACATTTAAGTGTATGCGTGTGTGTGTGTGTGTGTGTGCATGTAATTGTGCTCTCAGAGATGCTACCTGAGCTTATCCCACTTAATAACAATCTGTAGATATGTGAATGAAATGAAGATCTCTCCTGTGCCTCTCACCAGATGTTCCTAAAAGCCAGGAGCTCTGGGGAATGCTCCAGAAGATATTCCTAAAGGAAGCTTGAGACAAAGGCAGTTTCCTGCAGCAAGGCCAATTTAGAAGCTTGAGAATGGTAATAGCATCTGCTCCCAAAACCAGCAGTGGGGGACTATAGGGGACCAGAGGCTCTGTAATGAGCCCAGGGATGCATGTTTCAGTAAGGGAAATAAAGCACCACACTATGACAGAGACACAGTCACTCAACAAATGCCAACTCTCTTTCCTTCCTCTTGTCTTCACTGGTACAAGGCAGAATTTGGACTAGTCTCTAATGCTCCCATGAGTCTGAAATTCCATAAGGTTTTCACACCAATCTATCTGAACTAGTGCAGCTGAAAATGGATAAAGGATGTTGGCAAAGGAGGGCTATAAATAGTAGGGGGTTCCTTGGGCCTGTACTACATTTCAAATATCAAAACTTCTATCTAAGCAAAACACAATAACTTATTGGGCTATAAATGTTTACCTTTGTCCAAAAAAAAAAAAAAAACACACCACAAAGATAATCAGGGTAGGAAAGGAGAGGAAAATACATGTACCTTTAATGTTGCCCTCTGGACAAATTTTTTTTTTAATAGACTGTTTCATTATTATTTTTTTATACATACAGTTGGGGTACAGGCCAGAGGTGTGGAGTGGTGAGAGGCTTCACCAGAGACAGAGTTGGGAGCAGAACAGGCAGATCAGAAATACACTGCTGGGGGGAGCAGTGGGCGAGGCAGGAGAGGTCTGCCGCACCATGTGGGATTCTCCCCGGCCGGGCGTCGAACTCGCATCGCCGCTGCCGACAGCTCCACAGCGCAGCGCTTAACCGCTGCGCCACCAGGGAGGCCCCCCTCTGGACAATTTTTTTATAACACCTTATAGTTTATAAAGTAGTAAAGAGTAATTGATCCAACTTATGATTTATACTAAGATCAGGACTGGCCAGAAAAAATAGGTTGTTCCACAAAACACATCTTCTGGATCCTTCTGTCACTGGGTTGAGATTTCATCATTGCAGTTTCATTTTTTTGAGCCACAACATTTTTCATTTTTCAAAACTATTAAGATATGAATACCTCGTGGAGAAGGCAAGCCATATACCCCCATCGGCTAACTCTTCAGGAAATCAAATTTAACTGTGATAGCTTTAAACAGAAGGGTCTGGGGACACCAGGAAAACCGAAAGTTTCAGTGACAATAATTTTCTCAATCTTCCCAAAATAACCCTTTAAAATCAAGGGTGGGCCTCCCTGGCGGTGCAATGGGTTAAATGCAGCACTATGAAGCTATTGCAGCCACTGCAGCACGAGTTCGATACCCAGCCAGGGAGATTCCCACATGGCGCAGCAGATATCTTCTGCCTCACCCGCTGCTCCCCTCAGCAGTGTACTTCAGTAGATCTGCCTGTTCTGCTCCCCACTCTGTCTCAGTGAATCCTCTCACCACCCGACACCTCTGGCCTACACCCCATCTTGTATGCATAAATAAATATAAAGTAAAAAAAAATAAAGTAAAGTAAAAATAAAAAATAAAGTAAAAAAATAAAGTAAAATCAAGGACTATTAAAATATTAAGTCCATACCTGTTTTTAGCAGTGATGTAAGACAAGATATTTTGATTGAAGAACTTCAAGATCAATGGAATGCAGTTGGCAAAAACCAAATGTTGTGATACATATTCAAACTAAATTAAAAGATTGAAGCAGAAAGGGCTGTTTATTAGGAGAAGAACAGAAGGCATGTATGAAAAAAAAGAGAGTCAAGTACAAATCTAATATTAATATCCATTCCTAAGAATAGTCACTTGTTATCAGTTTTCCTGCTTGGAAAATGGGGAGAATCATCTTCGGCCAGTCATTCTACATGGAGGGGAACCAAAAGCACGAAACATAAACAAGCCAGAAAGAAAATCCCACTGCAGATAAATAGAATTGCTGTGAAATTTATTTCTAAGCTCAACAGGAAAGGAAGGTTCCCTGAGGGAGTTGTTTTCCATACCAAACCTCTGGGTCATAGCGTTTCAACTGTGACTGATATAACAGGGACAGGTGCCTCTTACTCCCAGCAGCTACTGGCATCACTCAGTTGGGATGGAAAGCACACACAGGGCCAACTGAGCCACTAGAATGCAGGCTCCAGTCTGAGTCTGTTCTCTGCGACATCCCCAGTACCTAGAATATTAGTATCTTAATGACGGAGCCTACAAGAGCCCTTCAATCCAGGATCTCTTTGATGGATGAAACAGCAGAACACAGGGGCTCCATTTTATTCTTTTGAATCTGGCTGGGGTTTGTGTCCAGGGAGACCCAAGAGGAGTTGTGTCACCTGGAAATTGCCCACAATATATTGAGGAGTATCAGATAGAGTTTATTTCCAGATCTGGAACCTAGACTGCTGGGATAGTGCAGAAACTGGGTTGAAAAAGCAGAGGATTGGGTTTTATATTCCATAGCTCTTCCTTATCACCCAGAAGTAGCCATGGTGGCTAGCTAAAATATCCTCTGCTCCTGCTGTGTGATTAGAGGATGGAAGTCAGTGTATGCTGCTCAAACAAATTCTCTCTGGCAGCTGACCCAGGATATTTTCCAAATCTCCAGATGGAAAAGCCAGTGGATACCCACTATCAAGTGAAGTGATCAAAAACTTGTTCAGTTTGAGATGTGTCTGTGGTCTTGTCAGGACTTGTCACCGAAATTGACACACTGGCAAAGCCCATAAAGCACCCACCTGTCTGGCTGTTGATCCACATACTGCCCACCAAGAGCAGACAGAAACATGCAATCACAGTTCCCTGTTCTTTCTAATGGAACACTACCTCCTACCCATGCTTACCATTCCCAGACCTACTACTGCTCAGCAGAGGTGTCAGCACCAAGGACACCCCAACAGCCCCCAAGACGTCTTTGAATGTATTAAAAGTGGACAAATACCCTGGCTGTACAATCAAACCTTCCATGGACATGTACCCTGAAGGAGCACCCTCCCTGAATTTCAGGGACCTACTACTCTTCTACTAAGTTTGATTCTGACTTGTTAGGAAGAAAAATGGGGCAGTCTCTATGAAGGGATGAGAAGTCTCCCTTTTCTCTCCATGGGATCACCACGGAGAAAATCCATTCACCCCCCCCCCCTATATTTTGGCAATGCTACCAGACCAAATCCAAACTGCTGAGGTTGCCAAACAATGCCTTCATGGGGAAGCAAGTTAACCTTACTTCGTCAGTTTCCTCATCGATAAGACAGGGATGCCGCTTACTTCACAGGGTTGAGAATTAAATGAGATCCCACACAGGTTGAGTCACCAGCACATCAGAGGGTGCTGTCACATGCATTATGGTCTGCTCCCTGCTTCATAGATCACCAGGCTGCCCATCCCCCTTGGCAGAGCGCCAGGAAACAGTTAATCAGTTTCCAGAGGGCATGCTCTCTCCCCTCTGCACTTTCACACATTAGCTTTTCTGCTTGATAGGCTTCCTTTTCTGACAACTCCCATATCCTGGCTAACATCTGTTTCTTTAGGTTTCAGGTTATAAGTCACCTCTTCCCTAACTCAGGTCAGATTAGGTGTTTCCATAGCAGCCAGTGTTCCCCTGCCTCATAGCACTTATCACCCCATAACTGAGTATTTATATAACTGTATCCTTTACAAGACTTCAAAGCCCATAAAAGCCAGAACTGCTTTATTCAGAATTAGATCTCAGTATTAGAAAAGTGCTTCATATAGAGAAAATTACATTCAACATACTCTCCCTAACCTCCCTTTTTTGGTGGAATGCTGGAATTCTGTCTTCCACTGTTTCAAAACTGGCTAAGCATATTCCCAAGAGGTCAAAGATTCCAACTTATAACCTGGGGATAATGTTCAAAGGATACAGACATCTCTACCTTTCTAGGACAGTTTCCATATCCCACTCCGTACCTCTACCTCAAGATTGTACAATAGATGTCTGGATTCCCTGAGACAAAGAAAAGGCTGAAAAATGCTCAGCTGACTACAAGGACCCTCTCATGCCTCCTTTGGTAGACAGGGTCTGGAGAACAAAAAAGCCTGTGAAGAAGTGCTCTTAGTCGCTCACCTGGTAGACATGGTTCAGTTTGAAGTGCTTGAGGAGCAGCAAGAGCAGGGCAGAGATACTCTTCACAATGATCTCCTTGTGCCTGTTCACATCGATGCCCAACTTCATGCTCTGGAGAACAGTGATGCTGCAATGGTGGGAGGAAGAATCAGTGCAGAAGGTGACTTTAGAGGGAGCTCTACAAGGACCTGGTATGTGGGTCAGATACAATCTACATGAGAGCTAGAGCTGGGAAACTTGCACCGCTGTGCTAAGGAAACCTCCAGTGTTCCCACTTATGAGCCTGTTTAAAGGGAAGTCCTCTTTGTCCTCTCTTTCTCTTTTAGCAAGTTCATCCCTTGGCAATGTTCAAACACATACCTGGGCAGCCAGTCATTGGCATGGATGTCACCCTCCAGACCCTCAGTTCTGAGCTGAAAAGAGCACAGCATAGAGCACAAGCAGAAAGGGGCTGCTAGTGGGGCAGGGGAGATCTCTTTGGAGACAATTTCTGAGTTAACAGAGTTGTGTGGAGACTAGTAAGGCCCTGCAGACAAGACAGCGAATATTCGGTAGCTGTCCCAATTGAAGCACTCACGGCATCTCTTCAGGCAGGACATCTGCCAGGATGTTGATAGAGTCTGTCTTAGCCTTGGAGGTGGGGGCTGCAGCCAGCAGAATCTTAAGTAGAGCAATCTGGGAAGTAGAAAATGAAGAAATCCACCCCTATGCATTCACTAAACAAGACTATTTTTCTACACCTCTCCAGCTCTATGCAAAGTGTCTTAAAGTCTTCCTCTAAGTTCTTCCCTCAATGACCAAATCTCCCCAGTCTCTAGAGGGACAAACAGGTGTCCAGTCCTGAAAAGCTTGCTGTGAGGCAAAGGAAGGATCCAGAAGGGAGCATATGGCCTGTTCAGCTTTTAGATTCTTTGTTTTTCCAAAGAGGAAGATGGAAGGAGCAGAGTCAGAGGAGCAATGTCTAGAAATAAGGTGGGAAGTATGTAAGCAGGACCTCACCGCCCCCCACCAACCCCACCATCCATCCCTCTTCTTAACCCTGACCATCAGCAGCCTACCACTGTCAGCCTGAGGTTATCTAGGACATGATAGATCTCATGCACTTAGGGGGAAGGCCCCCAATAATGCATCCTGCAGAGACCCCACCATATTTCCCATGCCTCCCAAAAAACTAAGGAGAACAGCCCTTTGGAGGAAGCCCTTGTAGAAAGCTCAGAAATCTGTGTTAGAGAGTTCCCTGTCTGAGAGACAAGATTCAGGAAACAAACTCAAATAATGGATAGTGTAAGAGGGTGGTCCTCAGGAAAAGGGGTGTGTTCCAGGTTCCCTGCCCCACCCAAGGGAGGGTGGAAGCTGAGCAGGAGAGATAAGAAGCTGGAGAAGGAGGGGAAAAAAAAAAGAAGAAGGAAGGAAGCAGGCTGGAGGCCAGAAGCAGCACAAGGCGCAGAGAGACGTGTGAGGAAGCTGCACTGGCCCGGACTGACTGAGACAGACGTGGGTGAGAGACCCCTGGGGAGGTGGCAGTGGCAACATTGATCTTGATTTTGATTTTGTTCTTTTCCTCCCAGAATTGTCTGGCTGTTTCTGCCCCTTTTGTATGGGTCCCTGCTGAAAGGTGCTTTAGCCTTGTGGCAGGCTTTCGGGCCTTGCCTTGGGCCAATCCCATTTGGGTGGACTTTTGCCCACGAGGTGATGGGTAACTTCGGGTGCTTAGTTTAGAAACTATATTCTTTGTCTTTTCTGTATTATCACACTAATTGTATTAAAGTTTCTTTTCCACTTAAGGTCTTATATGTTTTATCTTGATGCGGCGGATGGCAGAACCTATTTAAAAGGGGCAGGTTTAGGGGTTCTGGGGGTGCTCCTCTCCCTGCCCTGTAAAAATAGCTCAGCTTGAAATGGCTTTCATCTGTCTTTCTTACAGGAGAGGGGCAGCCCTGGACGTCTTACCATGTACTGAGGGAGGCTATACAGCATGCCCTGGTAGAGGGTTTCACATGGAGTCTCTGGTACGACTTCTTCTCCCTGTGTCAGGAAACACAAAGTCTGACCAGACCATTTTCCAATTGACCAAAGCTACTTTTACTCGGTTGTGAAGGGTGACATGAAAAGAGCACTGAGCTGTGACACACCTAGGTTCCCATCCTAGTTGTGTAAATGATTCATTGTTTGATGTTGGCAAAATTATTTTCCCTTTCTGGGTTCTAATTTCATTTGCTATAGGATCACTGAGCTGCCTGATTGACCTCTGAGGGCTCTTCTAGTCCTGACAATCTATGATTCTGATTACCCCTTATCTGGAATCAATTCACAATTCTTCTTTCCATGTCACAGGTTAGAACAGGAGTCAGAACTCCCACCAAGGAGTCGGCTCAGAACACTGCTTTGCTGGACACACATGGGCTTAACCCAGGCTGTAGATATGCCTGGGACACTGGAACAAACACTATACACATGTGTTTCCGTAGTGTCACTCTAAGGCTCTCTAGAATGCTCTGAAGCCAGGAAAGACAAGTAGGTGACTCAATAGAGGAATAAGAAGGGTGCTGGCTCAAAGAGGCAGGAAGGAGAATTCATTGGAAGCTTTTAACTGGAAACTATTTTATTTCCTTTTCCATTAGCCCCTATTATATTCCTTCCTCCTTTCTGCCCAGCTACCTCATGTACAACTTTTGTCCTTTTGATGACCCTACTTAGGCCTTTCATCAGAGTGTGGAGGAAGGGACCTCGGACTCAAAAGCCTACTCAGGCCCCTGTCATGTATGGCCGAGGTAGTCATTCTTCCCCCAGAGTCCTTCTAATACAGGGCAAGGGTGACTGTCATAGGACCCTAAGGTAGGAAGGAGTAACCAGGTCCCTTCCATCCCACACAACTCAGCTGCTGCTTAAATGAACACAAGTCTTAAATGGACATTCAATAAGGCCTGGCAGTCTCTGCATGTTTGCCTTCCCACACTCAAAAAGACCTATTTCAGACTTCTCTCTTCTCATATGTACCCCTTTGCCCCACAGCCCCTCCATAGCTGCTGCCCTTACACTTCATAGAGAAATCAGAAGCAATCAGAGAGACACACCTGCATCTTCTCAGCAGCAATCCACCAGAGTTTCTGTCTCTCCATTTAATCTGCAGCATTTGACACAACTGATCACACCTTCCTTTACGAAAGACTATTTTTTATTTGACTTTTATGGTATTATAATAAAAATTTCCTCCCACTTCAATTTTTTTTTAAAGACTTATTTATTTATGCATACAAGCTGGGGTACAGGCCAGAGGTATGGGTCTGCGAGAGGGTTCACCAGAGACAGAGCGGGGAGCAGAACAGACAGATTGATGGAAATACACTGCTGAGGGGAGCAGTGGACGAGGCAGGAGAGGTCTGCCCCGCCATGTGGGAATCTCCCGGCCAAGCGTCGAACTTGCGTCGCTGCTGCCGACAGCTCCACAGTGCAGCGCTTAACCGCTGCGCCACCAGGGAGGCCCCCCACTTCAATTTTTTCTTACTCTTTTCTGGCTCCTTTCCTGACTCATCCCACCTGGACACACTGGTATGTCCCAAAGCTTTGTCCTGCATCATAATCTATTCTCTATCTTGGCCAATCCTATGGCTTTTTAAATTGTCTATAAGCCAACAGTCCCCAAATTGACTTCTCAAGGCCATTCCTCTCTCCAGAACTCTAGATCCATGTATTTGTTTGATGGCATGGGTGTCTAATGGATACCTAAAACTTAATATGATAATAGGCCTCCCTGGTGGCCTAGGGGTTAAGTCTTAGCACTATGGCCTGAGTTGAATCCCCAGCAAGGGAACTAACCTATACATGGCACAGCAGACCTCTCCTGTCTCACCCACTGCTCCCATTAGCAGTGTATTTCAGTCAATCCGCCTGTTCTGCTCCCCACTCTGTCTCTGGTGAATCCTCTCACCCCCTGCACCTCTGACCTATACCCCAGTTCTTCTACGCTAAAAATAAATAGATATCATTTAAAAACAATTACAAAAAAATAAAAATAAAAATATGGTCAACATAGAATTCTTGATAAAACAGAATTCCCTGTCTTGGTAAATCATTTTTTATTCCTCTTTGCCTCTTTATCCACATCGAAAAGAACTTCAAGTCTTGTCAGCTGTGCATCCAAAACAGAGCCTTAATACCCCAACTTTTCCCTCTCTCTACAATTACTACCCACCACAATCATCTCTTACTTTGACCATTACAAGAATTTCCTAACTGATCTTCCTATTTTCATTCTTTCTTGGTCTAATCTTTACAAGTAACCAATGGCTTTTTAAAAGGTAAATGAGATCATGTCATCCCCTATTTAAAATTTCAAAAGACTTCCTTTTGCACCATGAATCAACTTCAAGCTCCCTATCTTTGCTAACAAGTTCTGCATAGGGGCCCAGGCCACTCCCCTCACTCTACGTACACCTTGCCACACTGGTCTGCCTGCATACACTACCTGTAACACGCTGAGCTTGCTCTCACCTTGTTAAGGCTGTTTCCTCTACTCGGAATCCTTTCCTGTGATGTTCTTATGGTTAGTTCCTTGTATTTCAGATATTGGCTTGTGACCTTTCCAGAGGTCAACCTATCTTGACTGCCCAATCTAAAGTAGTCTACACCATGGTAAATGCCTCTATCACTTCATCCTATTCTTTTTTTTTTTCAAGATTTATTTATTTATGCATGCAAGCTGGGGTACAGGCCAGAGGTGTAAGGAGGCGAGAGGATTCACCAGAGACAGAGTGGGGAGCAGAACAGGCAGAGCGACGGAAATACACTGCTGAGGGAAGCAGGAGAGGTCTGCCTCGCCATGAGGGAATCTCCCCAGCTGGATGTCGAACTAGTGTCGCCGACAGCTCCACAGCACAGGGCTTAACCGCTGCACCACCAGGGAGGCCCACTTCATCCTGTTCTTCATTGTATCTCCCATCCTCTGTCTTCTGTTTCCTTATTCACTTACAAGTCTCCAATTTTAATGTTTCATGAAAGTAGGGAGCCTTGCCTTGCCAGGCACACAGTAAGAACACAACAGCAGGCACACATGCTCCGCGACAGCGCTGCAGACAGATTTCCTCCTGTGAAGGAGCCCCTGACTTACCAAAGACATCGGGCACTTCTCCAGCTCCTCCTCATTCTTGATCTGAACATCCGCGATGGAGATGTACTTGTGCTAGGGAAGGCAAGACATCAACAGGGGTTGAAGCTTTCAATTACGTACGTACCTACCGCTTGCTTAGCTTCTTCAACAACAAGGGTATGTCTGTTTATGAATCTCTCACCCTGAACAAACTATAGACTCTTTAAAGGCAGGAGTCTTATTTATCTTTGCATCATTAACATCAAATAAAGTGCTTCATATACAGTGTTTCTGTTTATTCCATGTTTCCATAATTGTCGAAGAGCAGCAAATACCTAAACGTTTACCTTCAACCAAAGTGCAAGGGGAAGCTAAAAACAGGCCCTTGCACCTGGCCACTGCCCTGAGAATTTTGCTGCGATTGCACATGTGTGTGTAGTGAGGATGATAGCGTGGGGAAGAGGTCAAGATCTGTCCAATATTTTAGATGTAGAGCAGACTGCTACTTAACACTGGGCCTTTAGAAGTTAATGGCCTTACCGAGAAAAAGATAGGAGAGAAAGGAAGCAAGGGGTGAGAAGAGGTGGTGAGGTGGGAGGTGAGGGGACAAAATGAGAGGAAAAAAGGAGAACTTTTCATCTATCTGAATGTAGGAAATTGGGTAAATAGAGAGACCTGATGTTTTTCTCTAGCCAAATTGCCTGCTGCAGAAATATAGAATAGTAGGTTTATAATGTGTCTGGTAAAAGAGTCCCACCAGTTCCTAGAACCTGGGTAATCCAACTGGCCTTAATGGTTCTCTATCCCTAAAGACTTAGAACCCACCCTGGTTACCTGCTTTAGGGTCTTCACACTCTCATGGATCGGCCTGGGTAATCCAACCAAGGTATCTGTGTCCCTGCAACACGGGAGAAATACCATATCATAAGTTCCACAAGTAGAGAGTACTACCAGTACTCCCTCGGGTCACACAGGCCATGCTATTTTCAGCATCTGGTCTTTCTTTGCAAGCTTCCAGGTTCCCCACCATTGCCTCAGGACACAAAAAAGAACAATGGTACACAGAAGTGTTCATGAAATTTAGAATTTTTGTAGTATTTTGGGAATTCATTTTGTCTGGGGGCGATAGGTTCCTACTTCAAAGGCATGGAGCCTTTTTGCTTTCACACTGAAACGTCAGTAATGCTTCTTAGGGGCTTTGCAAAGGTCAGTGGGAAGAACCCCGAGGATGGGGAGCGGGGAAGAAATGGGTCTGACCATGCTTCTTCACGGAATTTTGGCGCATTAGAGCAGGAGGGACTCCCAGGCGCCATCTTATCCAATATTCTCAGGAGGGAACCGAAATCTAAGAGGTAAATGACTTGTTAATCAGAACATTAGTGTTCTTCAGCTAAAACACTGATCTTTGAGGAGACTGGAAGGGAAAATTCTATGAAAAGAGCCCAAAGCAGTCACTGGGAGTTGCCCGTAGCCTAGTGGCTCTAAGTTGCATCGTGACCGCCAGGCAACACTTCTCACTCAGAGCCACCCGTCCCACTGGTCCCCTCAGAAACGCTGCAGCCGTTTCTGACCATCCGATCACTTACTGCCCCAGAGTGAAGCCGATGAACTTGTTCCTGCTTATCTCCAAGAAGTGCTCAATGTCCTTTTGTCTGAGAGGATAGCGGAGAGATGAATTCCAGAGAAGGGAAGAAAAGCAAACCTTGAGAGGGAGAACTTTTCTGCGTTCTTACTCTTCCAGGGGGAGGGTTAGCGCCATGGGGGAAGACAGCAACCAACAGAGGGAACTTAGCTAAGGGGTTCTGACTCGCAGCCCAGCTGACTGAGCTTTGAGTACACAGAACACTGCTCCCTGAGCCTTCAGTGACTAAACCCCAAAGCTTAGGGTCCCTGGTCCATCAAACCTACCTGACCTTTGGAGCCCAGGGTAGGCCCTTGGGAAAGGCCACCCGCTCAGCACAGAGGGGTGCCTGAGATGGTGGAGGTGGCACCAGAGGGTCCTGCTCTAGCAGGTCTAACTCTCCATCCAAAGTTCTTTCTCCATCACCAGCAGTCTCCTCTTCCTCCTCTGTGGCGGTTTCCTCAGTCTTAAAGAGATCTCTTTCATTGTAGATGTCCAGACTGTCCTGCTTAGTGAGGAGCTGCTGGAGGCAGGTAGAGAAGAGGAGGGGAGGTGTGCAGCAACCTCCCCTTGAACATTCTTATCTGAGGCCACCCCCTACCCAGAGGAAGCCAGACTGGGAGGGACATGGAGTAACAACCCAGCTTTTGTGAGAATAGCCCCTTCCCCACCTCAAGCTTGAAGACCCCCCAGGTCCAATGCCAGGACAAGCAGCTCTCAGCCAGTCAGGCCAATGGCTGGGAACAGAGCACAGCTAATCCCAAAGTCATAGTCACTTAGCTTTCGAAAACCACTGATGCCTTTTTTTTTTGCTGGCACTTTTCTTCCTAATTATGCTCAGCTTAGGTGAACATTCAATTAGTTTGCCTTCTGTGAGCATACACCAGCTGGCTGAGTGAGGAAGAGGAGGGCAGAGGCTTGCTGCTAAGCAGAGGGAAGCAAGCTTGGAATTTAAATCTTGTCACAGAAAGAAAAAAAAAATGGACAGAAATAGGCCAAAAAGTTAACAGGGACTGCCTCTGGTTGTTAAACTGGTGGGTGATTTTTTTTTTCTCTCTTCTTCACATTTTTATATTTGTTCCAAATTTTCTACAATGAGTAAGCACTACTTTAAAAAAAGTTAAAAAAAATCACATTGCAGATAATGTAGACTGCATTGTATAAAAATCACAATGCAGATAATGTAGATTACTGAGTTGACTCTCTGGCCTGTCATCTTAGTTGAATTCAGGTAGATCAGGCATGTAAGTTCATGGGACCATGGTCAGGTCTCAGTGAGACTCATCATTCTGGCCTTTGCAGGGATGCAGGCTACACCTAGAACCTTAACCGGTGACCTTGTAAATGTACGTCTCTGATTCTAGGACCATACAAGAGCATGGATGGCTAAGAGTAAACCTTGTTGCTGCCAAGAAAATAATAAAAGAACTCATTCTATGTACGTAGATTTTCTGGGAACTCTATTCAGGTGCCCTAGGTCCCTATCCCCATAATTATACCTTAACTATTGTTCAGGATGCTAAGAAACTCCAGCCACTGAAAGTCTATGACCTTGGAGCAAGACATGGACCCATGATATGATATCACAATGTCATATCATGACAGCCCAGGACCCTGTCAGGGTTGGGGAGCAGAGGTCAAAGTGCAGACTCCAAAGTTTCAGGTCGGTCCCAGAGTCAACCGGGGGCAGTATGAGCTGGGTCGTCTACTGCCCTTTCTAACGCATCCCGAGTAGATTAGAACCTTGATTTTTGGTCAGCCATGTCAAAACACTACTGTGTTTTTAATCCATACCCTTCGAGAACCTCGGCGGCCTCGCAGCTTGGAGGGCGGCGGTGCCAGCTGGGATTCCCCCAAGTCAAGAGTGTAAGAGGGTGGGGAGGCAGCACGCATGCTCTTCACCACCTGGATACTGTCCTCGGCCAGCGGAGGCAGGCCCAATTCTGCCCGCTTCTTCACTTTGAGAGCCTGCAGATGTTCAAATCCACCGAGGGTAAACTAAGGGGTAAACAGGAAAGGGGTAGAAAAGAGAAGAAGGGAGGGAAGTCAGAGAGAGCAAGGTCAGAGAAACACAGATGGAGAAAGGAAGAGCCACAACCCCAGTCTCCTTGGATCCACTTCTTAATTAGGAAGTAATAAGGCAGGAAGGGACAAATGAGGTACTTATTATCCCTCATCTGTGGAGCTCAGGGGCCAAGATAAAGCATTATTTGCTGACCCAGAGTTGGGAACATCACCAGGAATTAGGAAAGGCACACCTGGGAAACTTCACTGAAAAAATAGGAAACTTTATCTCCCTCTGTTAAGTAGCACATCAGATACAATAAACCCCCAGCCACTCAGTTTTTTTCCATAGTTAAGAGGCAGCTCCTCTGCCCTAGAGGGCATCTGTTCAGAGAGGAGTGGGGTGGGAGCCAGAGATAAAGGATCAGGTTGAATAATCAGTAACAAAGCTGTGACCATACACCTATAAGGACTTCATTTTTTTCTTTTTTTTTTTTCGTTTTGGGACTTCGTTTTTTCAAAGCAAATTATTTATCTGGGTGGAGGGTAAGCACTAATTCCCACATTTTATAATAGTTAGAGAGACTAAGGCAAAGAGAAGTTGCCCAGAGTCCTCAGTATCAGCAGAGGTCAGATCTCCCAACTTTCGGTCAGTGTCCTTTCTGCAGAACACCAGCTACGTCAAGGAGTAGGTTCAACGATATCCCAACTTACAGAGTGGAACGTCCCATCAGAAACAGGTAATCCAACACAGAAACTTGCTCTGACACAGAACTCCTGATTTCTCTAAGATAGCCTTGTTGCCCCATTCGCTGGTTAACACACACCCTAGTCTGCCTACTTCCAGCCTCCTGGAGTCAGACTAGAAGAAAGTGGAGTGGCAGAGGGCACTGCTGATCTGATGAGATAAGAGTGGGGAGAATCAGCAACTCACCATGATCACCTTCCAGAGCAGAAGCAGGACCTTCTTTATGGGGAAGTGGGGGGCTAGGCCACTGCAGAACTTGGTAACCATGGAGAAAAGCAGGAGGGCAAAAGGCTCCTCATTATGCATGGAGAAGCCTGGAATGTATGGAGAGGCAAGTGAGAGAGTAAGGATGAAGTCACTGAAATTCTAACCCTGTAATCCTGATTCTGAACACACTGAGGAAGATATTTACATCCCTTCTGAGTAGAATTCTAGTATTTGGTCCTAGAGAAGGAGGCTTAGAGACTCCCCCCATCCCCAGAGGTAAGCCCCTCAAGAGAAGGAAGGAGGGCCATGGAGGTAAAATGGAGCTCTCAAAGCATGGCAGCAGATGCCAAACTAGAAGTAACAGTAATTAAAACTATGCTTTTTGGCCGAAGGACTGAAAGCATTTCGGAGATCGTACCTCACTCATGCACAGCAACGACTAGATTTTTAAAATCCCTGTCCAGTGGCAATACCAACTCACATTTAAACAGCGTTTGATTTTCAAGGTGATTCAACTTGTTTTACCAAGTGGATTTCCTGATGGAACGGGGGAGGATTGGCCATCCCCTTTTATAACCAAGGAAACCAATGCATAGAAAAGACATACGAATGATATATGCTTGGTGCTAGCTCATAGACACAGGGATAATTAGGCCAGGTCCTCATGTCTGTCACCTGGTATCTCTGTCCTAAAAGAAAGGATGTGAATTCTAACAAAAAAGGGGGGGCATGTCTGCCTCTCCCAGATAGATGCTATGTTTCCCCTCACCATCGGCACTCCATTTTCACCTTTCCTCAAGTGTCACTTCTTACTTAATTCAGTGCGGAAGGTCTCCCGAGCTGTTCTCCACCCACAGGAGTCTGTCTCTCGCTCCAGGCGGATATTTTCCACCATGAGGTACATGACACTCAGCAGCACCCTGGAATCATAGAAGGATCATAAAAGATTCCCAAGGCAGCTCCCAGTCTGTAGTCAGAGACCTTAGGGATATCTGTGGGAGCCCAACCCAGTGAAATTAGCAACTTCTAGTGGTCTGGGTGTGTCTGGGATATGACGGAAGGGTAACCGATTGCTATCCAACCCATCCCAATCCCATGGCCAGCTCCACTCACCGCAATTCTGTGCTGTCGGCAATGGAGATGGCTGGTTTCCGAAGAGCACTGCTACAAGCCTGGCTATTGCTGCCATGAGAAGGGAGAGATGGGAACTCATAAGGCTCTTTACTTCCTGTGTTACTGCTCATCAAACACACAAACATGGGTACCTGCCATCTCCTGGTAAGAAGTTAGTCTAAGTAAAGAAGTCCACAGAATTCCTTCACCACCCCAGCCTACCCTTGTCTGTGGTGAAGCTGAGCAAGGGCAAGGTGTGTGGTATCTACTCCTTGTATAAGCCCATGATGCCTAGTACTGTGCTGGATACCAAATAGGTGCTAATCAAAGCTTGATGAATAATAAATAGATTTATCCTCTCCTGGATGATAGATATGAGATAAAACAGTAAGTAGCAGAGAAGGCTACTTATAGCTATAATCTGTGAAGGAAAGAACTGAGCAGAGGTAAGAATTGTTCCTTCCCCTCCTGGGTCATGGCCTCAGGTAGAACAGTTTCCATCACAGCTCCCAGAGTTAGGCTGAGCTGAGAATGTGTTTTGAATAAAAGGGGAACCCACCCAGGATAGGCCTCTGAAGCCCAGGACTGAAGCTGTAAATGGAAGAGATGCTGCTGATGAGCCCAACCTCAGGGGGGAAGACAGGGTACCAGAGAGAACGGCTAGCCAGGAAGGAACCGTCTGGAATTCTGGATTGAGGTATGGGAGACCCAGCTCACCACAGGTCTCCATAGAGAGAAGCAGCACAGAACACAAGACACCCTTTTCTTTCACCCTTCAAGGAAGGTGATTGTCTAGGTCAGCCTCCCTTAAGGCTCCTCACTCGATTTCCATGTGCAGTAGCTCCAGGAAGGCTGAGAAGGTCCCCATCTGATAGAGCAGGAAGCAGTTGTACCTGGACCAGTGTAGCACATCGACCTCTGAATCACATTCTCCAAAAGTGCCTAAAGGACCAGACAGTGCCATGGGGGCTTAGGGGAAGAGGACATCCCAGTTCTTGCCATGCTGCCCCATGATCTTAAGACTATCTCCCAACATCACGCCTAACAATTAGACTGATGAAGTTAGGGCAAGGGTCCCCTTGCCTAGAACTTCCTGGAATGAGTCAGGGGAGAAGAGAGGCAGTCTCCACGTTAGGTCCAATGTGTTCATCAATGGCCTGTCTTTAAGTTTGAGTTCTCTGAGACACAGATCTAGAGGCAAGTATTAAAGTGCAAGTAGTTTATTTAGGAGATGTTACCTGGAACCACTCGCAGAGAAGTAGGAAAATGAGACAGGGAAGAGAAGGCAGCTAAGAGCTTAATTCTAGGTAGAAGGAAGTTCTGGGAAACAGTATAAAATACAACTCAGAATTATCTCACCCAAGAGGGGTGAGGTAGTTAGACTATTCATTTACTAACTCCCATCAGTCTCAGTGAAGAGTGTTGCCGGGCTAAGGGAGCACATCAATTCCCTACCACTTCCTGGCCGCCCTAGGTGATCTGCTGAGAGAGCCCGCAGGTGAAAAGACAATATTGGAAGTTGGCCAGAGCACCCAAGAGTTGGGTGGGCACTGCCTTGGTTGCCATAGTCTTCCATTCACTCAATGTCTATCCTCTCTCCCCTTCATCTATGATTTTTTTCTTTTATAGTTTTTTGTTGTTGTTTTTTTTTTAGCTCCCAGCTAGTTCCTTTGACTAACAGTTCTCTTATTTATGATTTCAGGCTTATTTTCACTATTCTAGCTAAACTATCTCATTTCTCTAACACCTGGCCAATAAGTCTGTTTTGGGACGCTTTCCCCAGTTAACCTCATTGAGATCAAACCACCTTCTAACTATTCAGGCATCCACTCCTGCTGCTATGCTGGCTTGAACCCACTAAATACCAAGGAGGAACAAAGTAGAGGATCCACATGGATGTGTGTCTGTGGCCTCAGCATTGGGGCCCGTCCACAGCTGATAAAAAAAAAAGCCTCCAGGCTCAGCTGGTAGTATATTGTCAGCTCTGGGTACATTGTCTCTCTTGCGCTTCTCCGCATGTGATTACAGTACCGGTTAAGGACAAAAAAACCTGTAAGAAATCCCGGCATGCTTGCTAAGATAAAGGCTAATCCCAAGGGATCACCATCTTGTCATCTTCTTTATAAACCCCCAATTATTCTTATCACATGCTAAGTTCTGTCCTTGAGAAGCAGGGACCTTTTTTACCCAGGCTGGCTCGCCTCATGCAGGCCACTTCTTTCCCTAAATTCCACTCCTCTCAAGTTACCTCACCTTGAGCCAGGTAGAGAACAGCCCTGGCTACCTTCAGTCGCTGCTCCCTACTGATCACCTCCAGCCGGTCCAGGAGTCCCATTACATAGGCTTTTTGGGCATCTTCTTCCAACTCCAGCCACTCCTTGCCTTGCACTGTGGACAGAACATCATATAGATCTGATGTCACCACCTTCCTGGAAAGGTTCCTGATAACATGTCTATCTCATAGCTCAACCTCAACAAACTCTTCTCTTCTAAAGCTTTCCTTATTCAACTGAGAAAGATTAAGGGCTGGTCGAAGGACCCAAATGTTCTCACTTGAGCCCCTCTGCAACCTCACCCTCCTCCACATCTTCTCTGCCTTCCACATCCAGCTTATACGATCTTCTCTTCATTTTCAAATGGTTCCTTATCCCTACATATCCAATTTCCAGTCCTTCTTATAGATCCAAAATTACCTCTTTCCCAGGCCTTACAGGAGCAATTCAAAACCAACCATCTCTTTCCCACTAAAGCTCCAGTCAGAAGCTCTATGTCCCCTAAGATGTTTTTTACTTCTCTTATGACAATTGTCTATTACCTCTTGACCTTAGCTACTTTTAAGATGTGTCTCTCTCTCTATCTATCTATCTCCCCTCTGCTACTGGTTTATCATATCTTTGAAGATACTGTAAATCCAGCTTCACCCCCCCACTTCCTGAATCTTTGGCACAAAACAAGTACTCACCACACATTTGTTGAGTTGAAAATGGAATTATCACTAACCAAGCAAGGAAAAGGGGGTTCAAGAGGGTCACAATTGGGCAAATGAAATTATTAGATGCTACTGGGAGTAAGGCAGCGCTGGAGACAGGGGTTGGACATTAAATCAAGGGCTTGACTGGGCACAGGGATCTACTAGGCAGTAGGCCACCAGCCCCGCCCCACCACACCACCCCTCTGCTCTCTTGGTGCTTCATATCCGGGAATGAGACTCAACTCAGGCTTCTCTTGCTTCTATTCCATGGCCACTCCACTGGAGATATAGGAAACTCTGTGTCTCATATGTAAGAAGGGGTGGAAAAGCCATATGGTTATGGAAACAATGAAGAAAGATCATACATTGTTTTAGATTTTTTTCTAGATCAGGCTGGGATATCATGGAAGGAAAAAGGTCTCTTTGAGTAAGGATCTGGGGTCACCTTGAGTCCTGAAATCTTCTTCAAAGCACCTCCTGTTAGTGGTAAATTCCAGGTTCTCAGTATAGCTATACAGTTCTGTGGAAGGAAAGATAGAACAGAGTCGCAAACATTCAGCAGACCCTTGCAGAAGAGGCCTAGGGTAGAGAGAGTGGCATGAAAGAGGTAAAGCTTCCAACACATTCCTGTGTCCAACTCAATCCAGAGCCAGCTTCCTCCCTTTTGGAGCATTTAAAAATAGCCACTTGTGTCCCTGGGTGATTAAACCATCAAACCTGTCCTCCTCCTGCCAGCTGGCTGCTATAGCAGAGAAGGTGGCCTTCAACATTCGGTCATGGCCAAGAGGATAGTTGGAGCAAAGAGGGCTTATTGTCAACATAACTCCTGTTTCTTAGGACTACAACCCATTCTGTTTGTCAACCCAGGTCAACTATACTGTCTTTAGGGAAGAGGAAGGAAACACATCTCCTGAAATTTTTTTTAAATGTACATTTTCGACATTTATTTTTTTAAGATTTTATTTATTTTTGCGTAGAAGAAGTGGGGTGTAGGCCAGAGGTAGGGAGATGAGAGGACTCACCAGAGACAGAGTGGGGAGCAGAAAAGGGGGATCTACTGAAATACACTGCTGAGGGAGCAGCGGGTGAGACAGGAGAGGTCTGCTGCTCTGTATGTGGGTCAGCTCCCTGGCTGGGGGTTGGGGATCAATTCGGGCCATAACATTAGTCAAGGTGGTAGCACTGAGACTTAACCCCTAGGCCACCACGGAGGCCCTCCTGAAATTTAGAGGCAGGATCCTGTGCTATTCAGAGTCAGAGTAGGGGCTGGAGAGTATGTATCAGATGGCTGCTTAGGGTTGGAGTCAGTTCATTTTCTGTTTAGTTTCCTCGAAAGGTATAGAAGTTTAGGTTCTTGCCCATATCACCTGGACAGAGGCAGCATCAAACCAGCAGTGGCTGCCAAAGGACTGCCCAGAAAAATCTAACTTCACAGTAGCCTCTCAATAAAAAATGCAGAGAATTTAAATTCTCTCTCTCTCTCTCTCTCTCTCACACACACACACACACACACACACACACACACACACACACCACGCACATGGACATCTTTGTACCAATACTCTCATCTTATAGTGGATGAAGAATTGATTTTAAGAAGTCAATAGGTGGTAGGACAGATTTCCCCAAAATCTGTCCCTCAACTGAGACCCTTGCTAGAAATTTAACTAGGTCACAGATAATTCACAAAGAAATTCACTTATGTTCCAACATCTGTCTAATACTTGGAAAATACCTTGTCTGGGAGCCAGGGCTTGTAGTAGAACAGGCAGATCAGATATACACTGCTGAGGGGAGCAGCGGGCGAGGCAGGAGAGGTCTGCTGCACCATGTGGGATTCTCCCAGGCTGGGCATGGAACTCATGTCGCTGCTGCCCGGACAGCTCCACAGCTCAGCGCTTAACCACTGCGCCACCGGGGAGGCCCTGGATATGTATTTTTATTTATTTTTTATTTATTATTATTATTTTTTAAATTATTTATTTATGTATACAAGCTGGGGTACAGGCCAGAGGCGCGGGGCGGCGAGAGGGTTCACCAGAGACAGAGCGGGTAGCAGAACAGGCAGATCAGAAATACACTGCTGAGGGGAGCAGCGGGCGAGGCAGGAGAGGTCTGCCGCACCATGTGGGATTCTCCCCAGCTGGGCGTCGAACCGGCATCGCCCCGGCCAACAGCTCCACAGCGCAGAGCCCAAACGCTGCGCCACCGGGGAGGCCCTGGATATGTATTTTTTTTTTAAAGATTTATTTTTTTATTTATACATACAAGCTGGGGTACAGGCCAGAGGCGGGGAGCGGCGAGAGGGTTCACCAAAGACAGAGCGGGGAGCAGATCAGACAGATCAGAAATACACTGCTGAGGGGAGCAGCGGGCAAGGCAGGAAAGGTCTGCCGCGCCATGTGGGATTCTCCCTGGCCGGGCGTAGAACTCGCATCGCCCGACAGCTCCACAGTGCAGCGCTTAACCTCTGCACCGCCGGGGAGGCCCTGGATATGTATTTTTAAAGAGTGAGTGCAAACCCAGTCAGAGAAGGGAGCAAGGCTCTTATACACTGACTTTTCATTTTTATTTTTAAAATTTAGATTACAAAATTTTCATATACAGGCAAGTGTAGAATATATATAGTGTGTATCTTTGACTCAGATTAAACAAATGTTAACATTTGTCATATTTGCTTTAGACATTTAGCATTTCTTCCTCCCTAGTCTATCTTATTTCTCTCTCTAGAGATAACCACCATAATAAAATTGGTGAGTGGGTTTCACATGCTTATTTTTATACTTTCATTACATATGTATCTGCCTATAAACAACATATATCATGCTTTTTAAAAAAGATTTGTTTTATTTATGCATCTGGGGCGCAGGCCAGAGGCGTGGGGCAGCGCGAGGCAGGAGAGGTCTGCCACGCCATGCGGGAATCTCCCGGCCGGTGTGGAACTTGCGTTGTGGCTGCCGACAGCTCCACAGACCCATCAGGGAGGCCCCATATATCATGTTTTTAAAGTTTTTGTCCGGGCAGTATCATATTGTGTAAATTATTTTGTCACTGCTTCTTTCCCCCAATATTATGTTAACATTTATTGGTATTGAAGCACACTCATTATTTGAGTGGCTAAATAGTAGCCTACTATATTTCTATAGTTTACCTATTCCCCTACTAAATTATTTTCAATTTTTTGCAATAGCTTCAATAAACACTTCACACATGTTTTCTTATGTCCAGGTGTCTCTGTAGTGTATGCATCTAATGGAATTCCTGGGTTATAATATGTACGCATCTTTAACTTTGCTAGATATAACCAAACTGCCTTCCAATTTTATATTCTGCTCCCCCATGCTTAGCAGTACATAAAAGTACTCATATCTCTGTGCCCTTGCCCAGGCTTTTAAGTTTTGAAATCTGAGGAATGTAAAATATTACCTCATTATTTTTTAAAAAAGATTTATTTATTTATGCATACAAGCTGGGGTGTAGGCCAGAGGTGTGGGGCGTGTGTGTGTGTGTGTGTGTGTTTGAGAGGATTCACCAGAGAAGAGTGGGGAGTAGAACAGGCAGATGTACTGAAATACATTGCTGAGGGGAGCAGCAGGTGAGACAGAGAGGTCTGCTGCACCATGTGAGAAGCTCCCTGGCAGGGGATCGAACTCATGCTGCAGTGGCTCTGGGTAATTTCATAGTGCTGAGACTTAACCCTTTGCACCACCAGGGAGGCCCTTACTTCAATATTTTGACTTGCTTCTTCCCATTTACTAGTATAGTTGAACATCTTTTCAAATATTTAGTGACCATATGGTCTTCCATTCAATGAATCCCTGTTCATATTCTTTGACCACATCTCTACTGAGTTATTCATCCTCTCACCCTCTCATTCTCCTTGTAGCAATCCACTCACATCCACATTTTGATTCAAATTCTTTGATCGTTATTAAACTTAGCTCTCTGTTTCTGTCACTCATCATGAAATTTATTCCCTGTGCTTAATCACAAGAACTTCTTTAAAAACATTTTTTTCTCTGAAAAAGCATGTCTCAAAGTGCGGCTTCCATGTGACAGAATATTTAATGTTCACACCATCTCCACCAAAAGCTCACTTATTAATCACTGGCATTCATAGCACGTGTAACAAAGAAGCCCTTAATGTGAGGAAATCACGTTTAGCCTAAACTACAAAACCAAAGAAAAGCAGTCCAGCCTGAAGGAATTGGGTCCCTCAATTCTAGCTCAGAAACATTCAAGCAGAGTTCCATTATTATTATTATTTTTAAAGATTTATTTGTTTATGCATACAAGAGCTGGAGTGTAGGCCAGAGGTGTGGGGGTGGTGAGAGGATTCACCAGAGATAGAATGGGGAGCAGAATAGTCAGAATGACTGAAACACACTGCTGAGGGGAGCAGCGGGTGAAAGCAGGAGAGGTCTGCTGCGCCATGTGGGAAGCTCCCTGGCCAGGTATCGAGCTTGTGCTGTAGTGGCTCTGTATAGCTTCATAGCACTGTTACTTAACCTGTTGAGCCACCAGGGAGGCCCCAGAGTTCCATTATTGATGGATGTAGGTGACATGTCCAGCGTTGCTTAGCTGACCATTTGTCTATAGTTTTTACTTAGACATTGCTGAGATTTTAATAAGGGGCAGATGTTAAGGAAGGGAGAAAGAGGGGTAAAGGAGAAAAGGAAAGAGATGGAATAGGATGGAGAGGGAGATGGTGGCATAAAGAAGGGGGTATGCAAAAATAGAGGTGAATATGGCAAGAGAAAAAAAAGAGAAATAGGAGAAGATAGAAAACAGATTTGTGGCTGTACCAAAAGTGAAGGAAGAAGGGTAAGTAGAAAAGAGTGATAGAATGAAAGAATGGAGAACACCATAGCCAAGGAAGAATTCACAGAAATATGAAAATAAAGATATTTACCCCTCAAGGATGGAGAGAAGAGAGAATGTGGAGGAAGTCCTTGTTCAATGGCCACTTTTTGAGAACAGACAAGGTAACAGGGGCGATCACAGGCCACTTCCCCCTCCTGGCTATATTTCCACTCTCAGAGGCCCCCTCATACCTGACAACTCTGCTGCATGCCCATCTGAATCTCCATATTCAAATTCCAGAGTGGGGCAGTCCACAGAGCCCTGCAATGAAGAAATCTTTGTGGTAACTTGGGAAAAGGGGTTGACAAAAGGAGGTTATACCCTCATTTCATCTTTTCCCTTCTTGGAAGCCAAGCTTAGACTGGAAAGGAAGCTGGGAGATTCCCACCTAGGCCTTTCATCCAAGAGGTACCTTCTTTCAACCCAAAATTTGAGGTTCAGTGAAGTGAGGATTCCTACGTAGAATAGAAACTCTGGGTAAAGGACCAAGATTGTGGGCAAATATGAAAATTACACTCCGTGCCCATATCTGAGCTACATAAACAAAGGCCATGAGAGCATCTTGCTGATTTTTAGAAAAAATGAGATGGACAAAAACCAAGAGAATTGGATTCTGATGTTCATTTACGTACAGTATCTGATTTATCCCCTCAGGTGTACTCCGCATAATTCTCTAACCACCACAGCACCTGCGAACTGTCACCATGGTCCCTTGTGCTCTTCCCTCCCCTGTCTTGACCCCTCTCCCCACATTCTCCCCTGCTGTATGCCTCAGATCTATGCTTTGTCAAGGACTAGATTTCTTACTATATGTATAACACCCCCCCAATATTTTTACTATAATCCAACCCCTTTAAGCATTTGGGGGTATTTCTACCAGTATGTATTAATCTAATGGATTTAAGAAGTTTTAAATTTCAGCTCTGTCACATATTATGTAATCTTGAGCAAGTTTTATACCCTTAGCGTGGTACAAAAAAACTATTTTTGGTCTTCGCCCTGGGGTTCCTGGAACAGAACTCCTAAAACCTTTGGAATTTCAAGTGATAGGAGTGTCTGTAATTCATAAAGAGCCCCAGTCAACTATACTTGAGTTTATACTAAGGAGGTGACTCAAGGTGAGCCCTTAGAGAGTTTCAAAGAAGGGAGAATCCAAGAAGAGAAGACTAGAGATTAAGTTCAATCACAGGGTCAACGATTTAATCGACCCTGCCTAGATAATGACCCATATCTAGATAAGTACACCACAATGATGTACTAGGGTGCTCTCTTGACGAGGGCCAATGGTAATTCTCTAAGAAGCCCTAGAGAGAAGAATATCATCTCCCTTGAGGACTGTCTTCCATAGGAAAGCAAAAGTTGGGAGGAGAGGAAAAGGAGATAATCGGCTAGTCTGGCACCTGGGTACTACGAGCATAGGGGAGTACTGACAGGTAAAAGCAATTCTCCTGGCTGCAGTGGATGGTGGAGAAAAGCTAATCTTTTCAGCCAGCTTTTGGCAGGCAATGAGTCCCGATAGAGAGGCTCACTGCAGTTGTTCATTTCCAAGCATGAAAAGTGCAGCTGCAGACAATCAGGAGGTAAACTGCGGAGCTGGGGGAAAGCTGAGTCTCTGGATACTGTACTCATTGGTAACCCTAGAATGCTATCAGAGCCTTTTCCTGAAAAGACTTGATGGGTGAGGAAAAGGTCTTCTATGTCAGAGGAATTGTATTTGTTATTGTCTGTCTTTCCACTCCTATTAGAATATTAGTTCCACAGAGCAAAGACCTTGTCTTGTTCACCACTGAATCCCTAGCACCTAAAACCCTGCTGAGCATCTAGACAGGACTCAATATTTGAATTAATGAATGACTCCCCTGCCCACCCCCCATTTTAAGCAAGAACAATGTCTCTGTGGGGAAAGGAGGCACAGGGTGCCTTCAAAGGTCAGATTCATACTGACTAGGAAGGGAGATGATTTGATGGCTAGGTCCTGACAGAGCAAGGCAGGGGGGCTGCCCTCTGCCTCTGAAAGGTGGTGTGACTTTAGACCAGTCTCATCTCCACTTTTCTCTTAAAAACGGGTTGCATTCCTATTCATGGGTATCAAAATGAGGAGCATACATGAAATCCCTTTGGAAACTGAAATGCTATTCAAATAGTCAACTGTGGACCAGAATGCCTAGGGCCTGGCTTCCAGTTCTGCCAGTTGAGGACAATACAGCACTAAGAACTGATCAATTACATGCAGCCTGGCTGCCCTGAACTAAACATTTTACATTCAATTATCTCATTTTGACTTTATCACAACCTTGTGAGGTAGGTAGTGTTAACCTCATTTCACAGATAAAGAAACTGGAGCTGGTAATTTGCCAAAGACACACAGTAAGTGGCAGGACTGGGATTCGAAACCTGGTTTGACTGACCTCAAAACAGGGTGCTCTTGGTCACTCTGCCAGATATATGATCTTGGGCAACTGACTTCTGTCTCTTTTATTTCTGTACAAGGAAGAGCTAAAACCAGATGGTCTGTACAGACCCTTCCACAGCTGACATTTTGTGGTCTATTCTGGATGGTCACTCAGATCCAATTCTGCTCTTGGTTCGTTGATGGAAACTGGCTGGATGGGGGTTTCTTTTCAGAAGGGGAAGAGACCCAGCGCGGTCCTATCTGTGGGTCTGTGCCCTGGGCAGCTCCACCCAAACACCCAGCTCCAGTCCGACCAGGCTTGAGTCGTGTCGGGTCAGCCCTGACAGGTGGGGGGTCCTGATGTCCGCCGAGGGCGCTCCCGGGAGGGCCTGCGGACCCCGGGGGAGGGCAGAGCCCCGCGGCACAGCGGGCCTACGCCGGACCCCCTCACTCTCGCCTCCCCGCAACAGGCCGGTCCCTTAACCTCCCGCGCCCGAGTCCTCTCCTGCAAATTGCACACACGAATCCCTCCTGTAAGGGACTGAAGTGAGATAAATATTTGCAAAGTAGCCGGTACGCGCGACACCACGCTGCAGCTCCGCGCCCCGCCCAGGGGAGGCCAGTTAGGAAGCCCCCCGACCCGCGCGCGCAGGACACCGCTGAGAGGGGTCCGCGGCTGCAGAGTCCCGTCCAGGCGGCGGCGGGCCCCGCAGGCGCCAGCGCCGAGGGGCGGCCGGGGCGCTGAGGGACCTGGCAGCGAGGAGGGTGTCGGGGCCGAATCAGCTCAGTCGCCGCTTCCCGCCCGCGGGTGTCTCCCGGCCCCAACTGAAGCTCTCCCGGCTCCTCACCTCCGACTCCCGCCGTTGGTTTCTGAACGCCTCCCGGCCCTTGGGGCCCGCGGGTTTCCCTTTGCCACCACCGTTGCCGTTGCCGTTGCCGTTGCCGTTGCCGTTGGCTGGCTGGCTGCCCGCCCCGGGAGTCGCGGGGTCCTCCATGCGGCTTGGGTCCGCGGCTGCTCTCTGCGCCTCAGCTCTCACCGCCCGGGGCGACCCCGCCGCCGCGCGCCCGGAGCAGGGCCCGCCCCCTTCACAGCTATTGGCTGAGTTCGCTAGCCTCAGCCCCGCCCCACCTCGCGATTGGTTGTTCCGTAGCTCGGGCGGGACTTGCAGGAGGTGGGGGCTCATTCAGAGATTTTTTTTTTTCCCGTTTTATTTTTTTGAGTCCTGCAGCGCTGCTGGGAACCGGTGTCTCCTGGGTTGTTGGCTCCCGGCTTCACCTTCCGAATTCCGGGTCTTGAATTCAGACAGGTGATCTCTTAGCTTCTCACTCGGTGTCCCTTAGCACTCACCCTCGCCCAAACAGCGACCTTTCCGGGAGCTCCAGTCTCCGCCTCCCGCTCCACTGCAGTCTCGGTTCCCCCCTTACCGCAGACCTCTGTCCCCAATTCCCGCTTCTGTCGCTGGGAGGGCCGGCACTAGCCAGGGACACCGCAGGAAACAAGGACCTGCCCCTCTCTGGAAGCTGGGATTTCTGAAGAGAACTCATCCCTCCTGGCGGCGCGGGGCGTTTTTACTTCACTGAAATTGCTGGTGTCCTTCAGGGCTGCTTCTGGTCATCTGCCTTTCGCAGCTGAAGTGGGGCACCTTCCTGGTGTGAGCTGAGGAATGTAAATGTTGGCTAGAGAGCAAGCCTCCACCCTAACTGCTCCCTAGTCCTTTCTCCGTTCCTCTGTTCCTCTAAGATCTTTCCTAAAGGCTGAGTTTTACCTGAAGCAATTGAAGCAGTGTACTCTGCCCGCTCAGGAATTGATCTAAAAAGCAGCTTACACTTAAGTATTTAAATTGCCTGGATCGGAAGGAAAAAGAGATATCAGATAGTTCACTTATAGGAGGAATATAGGGAAACTGAACAAAGGGTAAAAAAAAAAAAAAGACAAAACTTAGAGGCAAACTATGTATCTGAGGCATACAGCAGGGGAGGGGTAGGGAAAAGGGTTAAAACGGGGGAGGGATGAGCTGAGCACAAGGGACTATGGTGACAATTCAAGGGTGATGTGGTGGGAGATTTATGGGGACTACACCTGAAGGGAGAAATCAACTATTGTGCAAAAATGAATAATGTAAGAAAATAAAAATGTTTAATAAATATAAATAATAAACTGTCTGGGTTGGTATTAGATGCCCAAAAAAGCAAGCTAAGAGGAATGAGTGGAACCAAGTGGGTAGGAAATGGGGGGATTTTTGAACTGCCAATTTGTTCTAGGCATTGCATTCACAAGGCATGTTCCATATCACACCTTTTTGACTGTTGTTTTCATTAATACAATATTACTGTTGAGAAAATATGGATTCACTGACATTAATTACTCCTTGCATTACCCAGGCTATCATCTCCTATCTTGTCTCATATATATATATATATATATATATACATATATATGATATGCATATCATGTTCTCTCCTGCAAGAAACTCTGCTCTTCTCTTGGCTAACTTCTATTCTTCCATAGTTTCTATTTAGTCAGAACCATCTCCATCAGAAAGCCTTCCTTTTGACTCTCCTTGATCCATTCAGGCTGGTGTCACATCTGCTTGGACCCAAAATCCTTCTATTTTTTACTATATCCCCAAAACCAGTGGCCCACTTCCTGTATCTTAGGGACGGCTCTGCCCCTTTTTTAACCTTATCTCTACCTCACATTTTACTAGTCAGCAGGTGACAGGTGAGCATTCCTTGGTTTTTCTTTTTAAAAATTTTTAAAGACAGGTTTATTAGGAATAGGAGAAAGAAAAAAAAAGAGATACTTGTAGAGTCACAGGCTACTTGGAGTTTTCTGAGTTTCTTTCTCTCCCTAATTGTTAGCATCTCCTTACTGTATCCACCATTTCCCCTTTCTGCTCCCGTTCCTACCCCGCTTCCCCGATTCGGGATATAAGCTCCTTGAAAATATGCTCAGGTTTTGTTCATTTTTGTATGCCACACTGATACATGTTTAACACAGGCCTTCTGTGCTATTTACTGAAAAATCATTTGCGGGAGCTGTCCTGTGCATTGTAGGGTGTTCAGAAGAATCCCTGGCCTCTCCTCAGTACATACTAGTAGTATTCTCCCCTAGTTGTGACAACCAAGTGTCTCCAGATATTACAAAATGTTCCCTGGAATGCAAGATCTTCTGCAGTTAAGATCCACTGGGCTAACAGAATTGAGTTGCTATGAATTTTAAGGATTTCCAAGGAAGTCCCTGGCTCAAGGCCCAAACTATTTGATTTCACATTTTTTTTTCAGGATATAACTTGTTAAATTCTTTAAAGATTCACACTCTGCCTTAAAATTCACAACTCACGCCTACCTCATCACTGCTTCAGCGTGGTAAACCTGCCACAATAGAGTCTATTGGGGTTTCTTAATAAAAGGATGAATTATTCTCTCCTTTTCCCAATCTCTCTCCTCCTCCGCAAGCAGAGCGCTAGGACTGAAAGTCCCTCTGGAATTTCATATTCTCTTTGTGATCCTAGTCAGTCATCAGGACATATACGAACGAGGTATACAGTGTTCCTAATGGTGGTGGCCGTAGACAGTACTGGCCAATTTGGAGATTTCATTCTTTTTCCAATCTTCCCCTGAAGCAAAAAGGAGAGAGATCTTCAGTTGGGAATTGGACTGAGGATAGTTCTCAAGTCCCTTCTGACTTTCTATGTAAAATCAAATGCTGAGCCTAAAGCTCCGTCTGGCTTTACTTCCAGAGAAGGGGTTTTAAAGATTGGTGCCATGGAGACTGCAGAGACTCAACATGAGGCGGACCTCAAGCCATTCTTTCCAACACCCCAGCAGATTGGGAGACAGCAAAGATCAGACATCTGCTCATTAGGCCTAGACTTTCAGAACTTGTAAGAAGGAAATGTCTCCTGGAAGAATTAATAAGAAACCAAGATTAATTGAAAACTTTGAAACCATAGGCCATGGAATTGGTACACTTATTTCTTTCATCTTATTTGTCAACAAAGTGACAGTCATCAATACCACTGACCACAGAAGCACCCATAAATACACCAAGCAGCTAATTAGAGGCTGGTCTACTAGTCTATTATGTAGAAAAGGCTCTAGTGCCAAATTATTTTTAAGCTCACTCTACTACTTCCCCTTATCCCAAAACTCAGGTATTGTAAGGCTGCTGGCAGAGTTGGAGGTCTAAATATGTATAGTTACAAGGACCAAACATATTCCTTTCTCCATAAGCACTCTGATCCATAGAGGCAAGATACTGGATAAAATATATAGTACTGAAAAGCTTAAAATTAAGATGTCTGAAATCTTTTAAGTACCTAGGCTATTAGGCCACCAGGACAATGGAGAATAATTACAGAACACCCTCTTCTCACCATCCAGGGCATGTATGGGTGTAACGAGGCAATGGGGACTATAGGACCCTACATAAGTCATGGAATTGATGTTGATGCAGTACTCAGTGTGTGCCAGGTCATTAAGTAGTCTTACATTTTTAATTAAATCAGGTTATTAAATGCTTACCTCAAGAGATTAGTATTATTCATTTCACAGGCAAGAAAATTGAGCCTCTGAGTGGTTATATAATCTGTAATACAACTTGCAAATGGCAGAGCTGGTCAAGTTAGACTGACTCAAAGTCCAAGCTCTTTCCACGATATGACAAATTAAGGAAGTAACACAAGGGTCAGTCTTCAGACCTACAAAACCCTTTGAGTCTGAAATTAAGGCTCAGCCACCCAAGGGTCTATCCTTCACAAAGAAGGAGTCAAATCCTGTTGCGGGGAGCAAATCCTGTCAACTAGCTCACAGTCTTCATTGCTAACTGCTACATTCTCAACTGGATTAGCACCAGCTTTGAGCCACTACAAGCTGCCTGGACTGTTTTAGCCCTGTGGTTAGACTAAATCAAAGTGTTAGCAGATCCTGATAGGTAAGAAAACATCTTGCACACAGGATAAAGTAGTTGAGGTTGTCAATGAAAGATAGCTATTAGAAAGCTACTCAAAAATGGTAATTGAGAAAGAACAGGGAGTTGGATTCATCCTCTGGTTACTAAGTCAGGCAAAACTGGACTTAGAGACAAATCCTGCCAGATACCTCTTTCTTTCTTCCCCTTAGTTGAATGTAGTCAGGAGTTGGGTTTGAGAATCCACTGATCTCAAGTCACAGCACTGAGGCACTCCATGATCTCTAGCTAAGGGTAGCAGAAAGAGAACGAGGATTTCATTTCTTTGTCTTAGGTCTACACTTGTCAACTTCCCAGTGCGGTAGTCCTGAGAAAGCAGGTTCTTTACGCAAGGTCACACTACTTAAACATGCCAACTAGTAACTGCTTCAGTCTTCCAGGTCCTTGCCCTGCAGCAGGCTCTCCAGCCTTTTGCTCCGAACTTCTCGTCTCCAAATTCGTGGTTCACAGAAGCAAGAAATACTCATAAGACAAGAACCGATTTTAAGAATATTTTATTTATCTTTTGAGATTACATAGTCATTATTGCTGATCTAATACAATCACTTAGACATAAAGATTTCCAAGAGCCTCTCAGAAATGGTGTTCCTTAGAGGTTTTCTATGCTTTCAGTAAGATGACAGTGAGAACTAGATGATTATTTTTTATATATATATATAATATATGTATGTATATATAGTTTAGAACTTGTCCACATATAATTTGCTGGTGTTACCTATTTTCTTTCTGTAATTTTCCTTTATTAAAAAAGCTTAATGCAATAATGCATTTTGATTTCTTTTTTAAAACCATGACAAAGTTAATTTTGAGAAAACCACAGGAGCAGCAATTTCAGATCTGTTCAGAGAAAAGCCAAGCAGCAAAAAAGCTTTGCAGGAGTATGTGGCCATGGGAAGCCGTGCTCATATGGGAGGGTAGGATGAAGATGTAGGAGGGCAAAAGGAAGGTAGACCAGATACTTTTTTATTAGGAAAAAGAAAACTGAGTATTTCCATTAAGAAACAAAAAAGACCTTGAAACTAGCACAAATTCATTATAGAGGAAACAACTCAAAAGGCCAGGGTCGCATACAAAGATAATCTTCTTTCTCATGCTCCAGACACCTAGGATGCCTAAGATGAAAGCTTGAGGGAAGAAGATACATTTATTCTGATTCCAAGGATAGAGGGAATAATGACCAAATTCCAACACTGGGTTGCCTGGGTCTCTCTTCTTAATGCTAGCTGACACAGGTTCCCCAGAGAGAAAGGAAAAGAGCTCCTCTGAAACTCAAAGGCTAAACCACTTCATCATGGGCAGCAACACTGGCAACCTAACCTAGAAGCCAAATGTGACTTTTTTTTTTTTTTTATTTGGAATGGGTCTCTTCACTATAGTGAGGCAGAGCGTGCTCTAGCAGGATCGGTACATAGGAAGCTCCATAGAGAGCCAGACTTTGCACAGAAACAGGTTATGATTTTTGCCCCAAAACACAATGGCCTAGAGTCCAGACATCTGCCTAGTGGAATCTTCATTGGATATAAAATGAGGCACAGAGATCTAAATCTTTTGCTAAAGGGATATGATTAATTAATACAAAATCAAACTGGGGAGGCAAAGGAAGAACTGACTGGCCTAGTGGAATTTTCAGCATTTATAATTGTCCTCATGAAAGAAGACAGCCATACGTGTGGTACTTCTCTCATACTTTCTAGGATATATGGCCTCTGAGGAACCAGACTCTATGGGATGAGCCCATATACTATTTAGTGAAGAAAACAGCCATTTACCCAAGGTCTACCTCCCTACTTCCAAAAGGAAGGTCACTTCCAAGACTAGATCTGAAGATGTATGTGAAGACTGGGGAAGTTCAAGAAGGTGGAACTAAGAGAGGAGAGCGAGGAGGGAAGATCATAGTGATCAACCCTGGGTGGCCTGGTGTTTCCTTGAGTCACCTTGGTCTTGAGGCTTTCAGGCAGATCAGGATTGGGATAAAAAAGGGCAAATAAAGAAACCTGAGAGAGTTAAATAGGACTGACAGGAGGGAAAGGGACTCATTTCATTCAAGATTCCTAGGGCCACTCCAGACTTTTAACTCTTAGAACTGATCTGGTCCCAATGGAATCCTTAAGACTAACAGGTGAGTTGTCAAAAGGGGAATCCAAACTTAGGTGGGACACAAAATTTCAGGCTGCTCACATTACTAAATTTTTATAATGTTGGTGTTACTCAATAAGCTACTTCTGAAATATGAAATCCTAAAATGGAAGGGGCCAGAGCATAAGAGGCTATCTTAGCAGAGAAGACCACGTTCTAAATTGCAGACATTAGGTCTGAGTTTCATCAACAGCAATGGCCAAAGGGATGAATGTCAGATGAGGTTCAAACTAGTCAAACTAGCTTTGATCATCTGGACACAGTTTAGAGTGTCATCTTTATATAGTTTGTCCAATTAAGTTGAAAAGCCCTTCCCAAGAGACAAATAAATATATCCTGCTTCTTTCTGGTGTCCAGATGTGAGCTTGAAAGGTGTGTTCAATTTCCAAATCTCTTGGAGAGTATGTCCCTTTCTATTCGTCCAGAAGTAGTTTTAGGGAATGAGGAAGTTTCAGGAATCAGTGATTCACAATAAACCCCCCTTTTCTGAGACAGTACAAATCTGCAGAGTGTGTCCTGGGAAACTATCCAGGTAAATGACAAGAAAGCAAATCTATGGGCCCCAGCAGGGCTAGCCCCCACTTCCTGAGTAGAGGTTAGTTGGGCTAGAAAGATGGCAAAATGAATGTTTGACAAACACCAGAGCTGCTGAGGAAATAATGGAGGCACATTCCTCTTGGAACCAGAAACTGTTAAAATGGACATATTCAAGGAAAAGAAAGGAGTCTTAGGAAAGGAAGGATACTCCCAGTAAGCAAAGGCACAGCTGAGTTCTTAGTGGAGCTTGCCAAAGCCAAAACACTCTTTCTTCCTAGCCATTTTTATAAAGAAGGCAGTGACAGTGATGGTCAAGGCTGGGAACCCAGGCCATGTTAACTCAGTGGCTTCCAAAAGGCCTCACTTAGGGAAAGGCCAAAGCTGAGAAAGGCAGTTGTTGAAAATTTATTCCAGAAAACTCCAAGGAACAAGGAGCCTGGAATCCCTGCACTATCTCCTGAGCCTGGACAAGAGAAAAGTGACCACTGCTGAGGATTCAGTCAATGGGGAATGATGCAAGAGATGCACTGGGAATGGTTACCCCATTTCTTTCCTTCCTCAACCTGCTCTCTGTGGCTCTCCCAGCACTCGGGGCAGTAACCACACTCTGGGCCAAGGCAACAGGCACAGGATTCTAGATTTTAATAAATAAATAACCTAACATATAGGGTGAGCACGGCAGGCAGCTGATTGGAGAAGCAGCTTGCTGGATTCTTTCCTGTATAGGAGTGGAGAAAAGACTTGGAGTTTTATTCCTTAAAACTTCCTCTGGCTTGAGTTACAGGAACTTAATACCTGGAGGGGAAAAAGAAAGATGAGACTGATTTTATCGCCCGTGGGAATACTGGGACATGAAGTTTGCCTAAAGCCCTGGCTGCGAGGCAGGAACTTCTCTGAAGCATATGGTGAGGGTACATAATGGTGCTTTTTCCTATCAGTGAAAAAGACCAATATTTCTCCATTGAGATGTAAAAATCTTATCAAGAGGATGAAATGGAGAAAGGCAAATTCAGAAGGGGAAACTAAGGTCTAGAGAAGGCATCAAAGAATCTTTGGAGGTGTTAGTGAGGGGGAGTGAGTTCATTTTTCTGAGTTCACATAAATGTGGTGATGGATACAAAGTTCAACTCCAGTGCAGGAAGCTCTTTGTTACCCAGGCCTCCTTTATTCTGGGGAACCCAAAGCACCTGTAGTAATTAGGCTTGAAGGGCCCATTTTTGTTGAGTCCCAGATACTTGGCCTGTTCATCTGTAAGTTCTGTCAGATGGGCATCAAAGGTGGGCAGATGTAGGCTCGCCACATACTCATCTGGAACAGACCACAGAAGACCTGGTATAAGTATTAATGCCTCTTGACTGCTATTCTCTCCGGGTTAAAATCTTAAAATTCTGGAATATACTCAATTCCTAGAGTTGAGTGAAAAATGCTCAACTTTTGCTCACTGGCTCTCATTTCTAAGGAAGGAACAACTGCACTTCAAGCCCAGTGATTTGCAAGGCTGTAACATTTCTTCCTCACTAGCTATTTCAGGCTTGAACTTTTCCTTCGCCCCAAAAAAGTGGGGGAGAAATGAAGGAAGCACAGGCCTTAGGATATAAAAGGAGGGATAGGATAGTAAGGGAACCAAAAATTGGGAAGCCCCACCTTTAGTTCTGCCTGAGACTAAACTTTGGGTTACTAAGAAAAACTAACACCTGGAAAAATAACGAAGGAATAATTAATAAGGCTACTACACAGAGTGCTTTCATTCAGAACTCAGTACTAATGGGTTTCTACTACCCGAACACATATCACTTATTCAGAATTTTATGTCATTTCCAAAGTATTTGTTTGGTTTCCCTACCTTCATTATACAATCAGTCAGAATATGGACTGTTCTATTTTTTTTATATCCTCCCAAAATATGTCAACATCTAACAGTTAGTATGTATTAGTGCTAAAATAAAATAAAACCAGAAGCTGACTTATTCCTTGATCTTTGCCTTGGGAGTTTATAAACACACTGTATTCATTCAGGTACTTGCAGCAGGTTCTTTAAAAATTCAAGACAGTTTAATGTTTCTTTGCTACAAAACACCCACATAACTAAACTCCCAACAAGCTATTCAGAGTCTTTTCTTTTGCCTGTAACAGTGGGGTCAGAGTTAGAAGGTGTAGTAGGAAAAGTCCTGCTTGCTCTGAGGAATTTTGTAGGAGCTACTTGGTATCCTAGAACTGGAATAAGTTAGATGTCATAAGGTAGGAGATAACTCTTCACTCTAGCGTGCAAATTCTTGCATGTAAGAATCTTTGAGAAAAAAATCCTTAAAATGAAATCACAGTAAAATGTCCTGACTTCATGAGGGCTAGCTACTCTTGTGGAAAACGTAATAAAACAACTAAGACTGGAGCCTGATAAAGATAGGTATCTTTTGCTTTTTCTATCCATAAGAAATCTAATGCCCCTAAACTTCATTTACCATCTAACTCTGAACTCCCCAGTGAGGATGGGATGGAAGAATGTAGGCTTACCCATTTTCTTAGGTAACAGGTAGACATCCTGCTTATAGCGACCCTCAGGAGCATTGTAAAGCTCTATCAAGGCAAGCGCCTAAAAAGGCAGAGAGATTAATGCTGATGTGCCATTCATAGCAGTCTGTCCCATAGCAATTGAAACCCTGATGGTCAAGGACCCACTCCAGCCCACTGCTTTTTGACCACGGCAGCCTCACCTGAGTGGTAGCAGTGATTGAGAGCACAAATGTAGGCACTGTGGAGCAGCTTAGGTTCAGCAGACGGCCCTAGAGTGCAGGGTTAGGACACAAATGGATTAAGAAAAACTCTCTGAATTTTCAGGAGTGAGGGAAGAGCAAGACTGCCATTTTCCAAACACTCCTCTACTAATATTGCTGGACAGGAAGGAAGGAAGGAGGTTTTCAATAACATAGAAATGAATTAACAAAAAAAAATTTGGAAAATTTGATGAAGGCAACAGTTAAAAGATCTTAGGGATTATGTAAAAGGAATAAAGATGATCGCATGATGCTGAGGTTTCTGTGAAGGATATATTTGAATGTTCTACTTTATATAGCAGAATATCCTCCTTCAAATGTATCGACAGACCTTTGAAAGACAGCCCTAAACAAAGATCTGGTTAAATCTGGGGGCAATATCTCCAAGTTTTGAGGGGAGCTATTTTTCGGGCTTAGGAAGCTGTGATGATATTTGTGCTTTTCCCTCAACTTGGTCCTCTTGAATTCAAGGGCAAAAAATACTTTGTGTAGGTGAATCAGAGGACTAGTGACTACCCCCACGCCATCATTTTCCACTTTGTTTCCTAGGAAGTTTGACCACCTTCTTAACTCCAGCACACCAGTAAAAAACAACTGTGGCCCTTGCTTTTGTTATGACAATTACTAGATGGTCCTGCCAGGCCAACTAGAAATGAGGTAACATTTAACAGCCTGCCCACCATCTCCTCAAAAACACTCCTTCCCTGTGAAGAAATGTCAGCAGTATTCAAGAAGGAAAAATAAGGTGAGCAAAGGTGAAGAGAACAATAAGGATATGCAAACATAAATTTAAGGGTCCCAATTTGAAGGCAGTATATCTTTTACATTTCTGTATTCTGCTTATTTAATTAAAAAAGGAAAGAAAACCAAAAAGCAAAACCTGATGAAAGAATTATCCTCCTTGTTATTTTGGTATCATTCCCCGAAGAAGAGTGTCAAAGTCAGACTAGGGGGTATCATTATAGTGTCAGGACTCTAGAGCTAGAGAAGAAAAACTTTGAAGAAAGAAAAACGGGCTGAACATTGACATGGAAAGTTAAGTGGGAAGAGTCAAGGGTAAGTCTGAGCTAGAAGCCAGGAGGGGGAAATATTAATCACACAACCAATATATAGCTGGATACTTACTACAAGTCTGGCTCAATTCTGGGCAATTGGATACTCAAAACCAGGTACTCAACAAAGACAAGACCTTCCTAGAGCTTGCCAAAGAGTCTTAGTTACAGTCAAGAATATCTACTTTGTGCTTGCTGATTGAACCTTCCCACGAATGCCATTATCTCTCAAAGTGGCACTGGTTCTATCTGTTAATTCTTTCCAGAGTAATAGTCATTATCTGACTCAATCTGTAGAGTGACATGGGGAGACAGGATAATTGGTGAAAAGTGGGGAACCAAAATAGTTTCTTAATTGCTGAATGAAAAGGCCCTTCACAGTTAGATGTAAAATCTATTGGTAATGTAGTTAAACCTGTGCTTGAGAGGAGCTGAAAGTATGTGCACAGGAGGAGGGAGGGATCTGGGTACTGCCGCCTCTCCTGTCAGGGGTGAATCTCTCTTACCAGCCTCAGATCTTACCTCTGCCAGCAATACTATCCTCTTGCCATCAGGCCATATTACATGGTCAACTTGTGATCTCACTCGCTCCCACGTCAGTTCCGGTGTCCTCAGACTTGCCTGGAACACACACAGCAGCACATTATCAGCCATGCCAAGTCCCACTTTGTGGACGGAAAGATGTTGAAGGAACCATTTCAAATAGCAAGTTGAAAGGAGCAACCAACATGCCAGATGGAGAATACCTGTCCTGGGTTGGTTAGGGCTGTTCCATTTCAGGGAATTTAATCTTAGGCCCAGCCAGTGAGGGATCACTCGGGATGTCATTCCACAACATATACTGTACGCCCACTCTCTGCTGAGCACAGTAAAAGGTGCTATGGGAAATACAAAAGAAACCAAAGACATGGTTTCTGCCTTCAAAAAAACTCACACTTTAGTTGGGGACACAAAATAATACATATGTGAGGTAGGCGGAAACCTTTAAAATACTTACAAAGCAACATGCAGACAAGTGCAAATTAATATTGTGCAAGCTAAGTCTAAGGTGCTGGAGAGACACGGATAACGGAGGGTCAGAGCTGAGTGGCACTAGTTAGAAGAGGCTGTATGTCCTGAACAGAGCATGCTGGGGCCCAAGGGCCTGCCCGCATGTCCCCATGTCCCACGTTCCACCATCTCAGTAATGGTGGTTCACCCTCGAGTCACAGCACACTTTGTGATCTAAGCGCAGATGTGAGCTAGGCTTTACAAAAATGCTTAAGCTCCCAACGGCTCACCCTCCTTCCATTTTGTATTTTGTATATTCCGAGAACAAGAGAAGAAATGTCAGTTTATTAACAGCAGCAATCAAGTTAGAGTCACAGGGCTTAGACTTAAGACAACTGCCTTCTTTGAAGAGGCAATGCTGAAAATTGAAAGGGAGTCCATATTCCAAAACTACACACTGACTCAGTTGGTAAAATTGAGAAGTTCTGCCAAATAGTAGTTTCCACAGAAATAAAGAGAAAGACTTTAGTTATACAATAATCGTTTACTGAGTACACACTATATTCCAGGCATTGTAATAAAAGGCACGATCATAAATAAGATTGTGAGCGATTTATGGACAGGGACTGCATCTTCTTTTTAGTACCATCTAGTGGGAAACAGACATATAATTGTATTTCAGTATATTCAGGACTGTATTAATGGGTTGAACCATTTCTTTATTAGGTAGGTGGGAAATAAAAAATTTCTTGAGATGCCAGCTTTCATAAAGGTTTGACCTTTCTTTAAAGTGCAATTTCACCAGAGCTAACGAAATTTTACATGTACCAAATCTTTGACCAGTCAGTTCCACTTTTAGGGCTCTATGCTACAGAAACACTTGTTCAAGTACAGAAATATAAATGCACAAGAAGGGCCTCCCTGCTGGCACAATGGGTTAAGCACAGCAGTATGAAGCTATCCAGAGCCACTGCAGCATGAGTTCAATACCCGGCCAGGGAGATTCGAACATGGTGTAGCAGACCTCTCCTGCCTCTCCTGCTGCTCCCTTCAGCAGTGTACTTCAGTCAATCTGCCTGTTCTGCTCCCCACTCTGTCTCTAGTGAATCCTTTCACCACCCCACACCTATGGCCCATATCCCAGCTTGTATGCATAAATAAATCTTTAAAAAAAATAAATGCACAAGAATATTCAAGATAACATTATTTGTAAAATTGAAAAATGGAATGAAAGGTCATAGGGAATGGCTAAGCAAATTAGGGTAATTCCATACTGTGGAATATTATGCACTTCCAAAGAAAAGTAGATCTGTATATGTTAAGATGAAAACCATTTATTACTGTTAAGTGAAAAAAACCAAGTTGCTCAGCAATATACTGTAACCTCTTTTTGTAAATTTTTTTACTTCTTTGAGCATAATTATATTGTTTGAATTTTTTAATGCAGTAAGTATTATCTCAAAATTAGCATTAACATAGTTCTATAAGAATTTTTCTTAAAGACATCCAATTGTCTTTACTATGGATTTATAATCACTAAGCAATCTACCAGAAAAAGGTTCCCTGTGTAGACTACCTTTCCAAATTAGGTGGACATCCCGTGGTAACTTAGCTAATTAATATGCTTGCACAAATTGGTATTATACGATTTTGAACTGTGCACATCAGTTTCTTTAGGGAGAAAACCGTGGTTCTAGTCCTACAAAGCTGGGGTTAACAGCAAGTCTCAGGTTGTAAATCACTGACTGGCAAAAACTTTTAAAAGATGTATACATAATGGTTTAGCCACCTGAATGGTGAAGCTTACAATCTTATACAATCTTCTATGTAATTCATGTAGATAAGCAGGTCTGCTTTCAAGAGAAAGGAAATTTGTGAAAGAAAGACATGGCCAAAAGGCAGCTGGGAGCATAATCCCTATTGCAGGTTCCCTAAACATTCATAACATTAATATTTCTCAAGAAAAAAAATGCAGTTTTCTTAATGAGCAAATCTTGATGAGCTATTCATTCCTAAAAGCGCATCAGTCAACATCTCAAAATTAGGTAAAACTATAAATCCTAAAAAAATAATCCTTACCTCCCCCCCTAAAAGACAACATTTTTGATTATTAAAAATATCTGGATAAAAGTGTTCCAAATCATTCTCCCTTGCAGTTTAACTGAATTGACTTACAGTGATGCTCTTCTTTTTTCGCTCATCCTCTGCATGTAATCCATTTAGCAAATCCCATTGGTCTTACTATACCAAAATATCACTTTATATATATATACATATATATATATTTATTGTTATTTATGTCTTTTACATTTTGTATTCCCCTGGGGTAACCCACCACCAATTCACCTGTGATCCATCACCGTGGTCCCTTGTGTTCTTTTCTACTCCATTTTGTGCCCGTAAGCTCCCCTCCCCCCCCACCCGCTGAGTGTCTCTCTCCTATTTGGTTTCCTTATAGTCCTGTTATAAGTGAAACCATTTGATATTTTTCTCTTTCTTTCTGGCTTATTTCACTGAGTATGATCCCCTCTAATTCCATCCAGGTCACTGCAAATTGCATGTGTTTATCTTCTTTGAATGCTGAATAGTATTCCATTGTGTATATGTACCGCATGTTCTTGATCCAATCATCTAGTTTTGGACATCTGGGTTGCTTCCATATTTTTGCTATTGTCACTTCTTATCCCCTGTACTGCTTACCCATCTAAACCAAGATACTATTTTCAATGTTATGAAATGCTGAATAGAGCCTTCTACTGTTGCTATTACTAGTCAACCTCCAGAAATGTTTTCTTTATACAACAGCGTAATCTTTTAAAAAGTAAGTTAAATTTTGCCACCTGCTCAAAACCTTCCAATGGTCTCCCTTGCATGCAGAAAAAAATCTGAAGCCCTTATCAAGGACTACAAAGCAGTACATAATCCAGTACCTCCTTGAGCTGTTTATTCTCTTCCCCATGCCAATTCTGTTCCTGCCACTATAGACTTTTTTCTGTTCTTCAAAGATATTAAGCATACTTCTACCTCAGGGTCTTTCACTTGCCATGCTCTATGAATAGAATGCTCAGATGGCTTGCTCCTTCAATTCATTCAGCTTTTATTCAAATGCCATCTCCTCAAAGATACTTTCCTTGATCACTCTAACTAAAATAGCAGCTTCAATGTCTTCACCCTGCTGTTTTACTTCAATAGTAGGCACTGACAATAACTGTTTATTGTCTGTCTCCCACAGCAGACTATAAGTTCCAGGAGAGCAGGCATGTAGAAGACTTACAAATCCCACAATAGCTCCAAATTTATCTCACTATATAATCAAGAGTTCTTACAGTTGCTTCTGAGACCTCATAGGATCTGGCCCATTATCCCTCTGACCTCATCTTCCACTCTTCTCTGCCTCATGCTCTCTCTGTTCCAAACACACTGGGCTCACTGAAGATCCTTGGAAATACTAGGCACACTCCTTAGGGCATTTTCTCTGGCTGTTACTGCAAAATGTTCTTCACCTAAAAGCCCATGTGACAAATTCCTTTAAGTCTACGCAATCACCACCTTTTTAAATGAGGCTTATACCTCGCTGGTCTACTCAGAACTATAATCCAGCATTTCTGATTTCTCTTCTCATGTTCTGCTTTTACTTTTTACCATGTGCTTTCACCTTCTAACATACTATGAACTTCACTTATTATATTTATCACCTTTCTTCTCATTAAATGTAAGTTCCATAGGGCAGGAATCTTTGCCCTTCTCCAAGCATCTAGAATAGCACCTGGCATACAGCAAACACACAATAAGTATATGTGACTGAAAGTAAAGAGTCTCCTGATCTTTATCCCAAGAGATGACTTGTGTCTGGGTTGCCTCTGGAGGATAGATTACTAATTTGAAATTAACCTAGATATCATGAGAAGATACTAACTAATACATAGGAAAACAAAACATTGACTGGAAAATTTCAAAACCTAGATTCAGTGCACCAAATTAACTTTTGAATAAATGTTTGTGACTGAAAAATGCACTCAACTTCTTTTAGTTTCCAAATTGAAAATCAGAAATAAGACGATGCACTGTGAAGTAGTCAAAGTATGAAATAACATAAAGGAAAAATATGAAAATTACAAGATTATATTTGGAATTATTTTGATTTCAGAGCTTCTTAAGGGTTTATTGGGGCTCAGAGCTTAACTACTTCCCTTTAGGCTTTTCCTATCAAAGGACTTTAAGCAGATCAATCCAGACAAGAACAATCATGTGCTAGACAGTTTTAGAAATATTAGTATCTTTGACCATTTATAAAGGGGCAGTATGGCACATAAGTGAAACTTAAAATCAACAGAAAAGAATCAACTAAATTATTCATTATAAGCAAACCATCATAGTAAGACAGAATAATGGAGCCATGTCACTCAGAAATTTTAAGTATAGAAACAGACTTTGATAGGTTATTTTCCCAGCTACTTTTAATAACAGAAGAATAGAGTACAGAGTTAAAAAGAGAAACCATTTAAAATAGATATAATCCAATAGGCTCTCAATATATCAACTGATCCTTACCTGGCAATGCTGAAGCTCAATCAGAGCAGCCCTCAGTGGAGATGAAAGCATGCTTTGCTTGAGCCATTTACCCAGAGAGAAATACAGTTGTGCCAAAAAATGCCATAAAAATTTAAAACCAGAGTGAAAGTCACACTGAGAGATACTTTGGTAAGTCTGAAAAGAAATAAATAACACTTCTATTAACTACTACTTGGGGACCTTAGTAGGACCAAGTACTATCTTGGATTGGAAAATTTTAGGGTGGATATAAACAAATCAGAGAACCAAAGTGAGAGACAGTTCCAGTTTGAGAATCACATGGTACCGAACTGACTGTGACACCTCCAGGCCCAATTACTAACATTTGAAAAATATGTTAAGGGGAGACCTACTTGAATGAAATAGGGAAAGAACAAAACAAAAACAAAAACACTATATTTGACAGACACAGTCAATCTTAAGTAATCTTCTATCCTGGCCCATATATCGTTCTTCCTTGAACCAACCTACTTATCTCACCTTTACAGTAAAATCAAACATCCCCCAAATACCACTACCATCTGACACACATTTATTGCATCCTCTTTGTAGTTTTGAGTTTATCCAGTTCTCAATCCTAAACATAAAGATGAAATGCCTTGTAGTATAAAGAGGTAGAAGAAAACAACCATTTGAAATGATTAAATTGAGACAAAGGAGCTTTATGGTAGTCACAAGCACAGGCCAGACGACTAATTAGTGAATAGACTGGATAGCTCTACTAGGACAGTCATGTTTACAATGGCTGCTAACTCTGCTCTTAAGTTTCAGTTTATGCTTTTTGGGAGGGAGAAAAAAAAAGACCCCAATGATGAGTCACTTGATCTTACCACGTCAATCTCCGTGTTGGAATGTCCCATGTTACAAACAATGCAACTATTCTTCATACGATCCAAGTGTTCTCTGGTTACCACATTCTTGTTACCTTAAAAACAGAAGAGATATTTACATGAAAAAGAATGAAGTTAGATCCCTACCTCACACCATATGTAAAATTTAACTCAAAGTGGATCAGAGATATAACTGTAAAAACTAAAACTACAAAATTCTTAGCAAATATAGGAATAAATCTTCATGAACTTGGATTAAACAATTGTTTCTTAGATATAACACCTCAACACAAGCAACCAAAGAAAAGGTAAACTGAACTACTTCAAAATTAAAAACTTGTATATAAATGATACTACCAAGCAAGTCAAAAGATAACCCATAGAATGGAACAAGATATTTGCAAACTACATAGCTGATAAGGAACTTGTACCCCAAATTATAAAGAATACTTCTAACTCAATAACAAAGAGACAAATAACACTTTAAAATAAAAATGAGCAAAGATCTGAAGAGAAATTCCTCAAAAGATATACAAAAGAAGATGTGCCAACATGCATAAGAAAAGATGCTCAATATCATTAGTCATTATGGAAGTGTAAATCAAAACCACAATGAGAAGCCACTTCACATCTGCTAGGATGGCTATAATAAAAAAGACAGACAATAATAAGTGTTGGGCCTCCCTGGTGGTGCAACGGGTTAAGTGCAGTGCTGTGGAGTTGTCAGCTGCAGCACGAGTTCGATGCCAGGCAGGGAGATTCTGACATGGCACAGCAGACCTCTCCTGCCTTGCCCGCTGCTCCCCTCAGCAGTGTATTTCAGTTCATCTGCCCGTTCTGCTCCCCACTCTGTCTCTGGTGAACCCTCTCACCGCCCCACACCTCTGGCCTACACCCCAGCTTGTATGTAAAGATAAGTAAATATTAAAAAAAAAAAAGTGTTGACAAGTATGTAGAGAAGTTGTAATTCTCATGCATTGTTGGCAGGCTTATAAAATGGTGTTGTCACTTTGGAAACATCTGACAATTCCTTAAAATATTGAAAGTACAGTTACCCAGTAATATCACTGGGTATCACTTATACCCAGTATATCACTTATTTTCACAGGAAAATTTCTACTATACAATGTTGATAGTAGCATTATTCATTAATAGTCAAAAAGTAAAGACAACCTAAGAATCTGTCATTTGATGAATGGATAAATAAAAATGTGGTGAGATACACACAAACACACATACACACACACACACACATCTATATGTATCTATGTATCTATCTCCTTAAAATGGAATTATTATTCAACAATAAAAAGAATGAAATATTGATAAAAGCTACAATATGAATGAACCTTGAAAACATTATGCTAACTAAAAAAGCCTGTCACAAAAGGCCACATAACATTGTTTCATTTATATGAAATTTCTAGAGTAGAAAAATCTGTAGAGATAGAGAAATTAAATGGTTAGTAAGGGCTGGGAAAAGGTGGCGGTGGAATAAGGAGTTAACTGTTAATGGCATGGAACTTCTTTTGGGAATAAAAATGTTCTGGAATTAGATAATGGGATGTTGCATTACTTTACTAAAAACCACTGAGCTGTACACATTAAAGGGTGAATTTTATGAATGTGAACTACATCTCAATAAAAAGCAGAATGGGGATGGTTGTAGGATCCTGTGAATTTGCTAGAAAACAGTGAATTGTATATTTAAAATGGGTAAAATGTATTATATATGAATTGCATCTCTACAAGACCACTTAAAAAAAAAGAGAGCGAAAGAGCAAGGGGATGACGCAAGAACAATCTCTTATGGTCCATTTTCTATGCTCCCAGTTCTCCCTGAGGCTATAAATATATCTTTATTTTAAATATTCTGATGCTCCTCTTCCAAAGTAAAATTATAAAAGAAAAGCAATGCTCCGGTAGTCGATAGTTCTACTGTAAGATAAAATAAGTGTTTTAGTTCAAAGTCTAGTCATTTCTGCATATTCCTCTCCAAAACTCAAAATCTACCTCTGTGGGAATTAATACAACTACCTTTCCTAATTTCTCTATAGGAAGAATTTTGCTCTAGCATGGCTTTAATTATAGAGAGAAAAATTTTTTGAAGGTAAAGTAAAAAATCAAATACACAAATTGAAGATCTGGGTTCCTAAATAAAACTTATCTCAGGCTATTTACTGATAGTCTGATATAATAACTGAAAATGGATGGAGATAAAGAACAATTAAAAGGGATAGTGATTCTTTCCTCTAGGGATGACTAAATGGTATACATTTGGTCACAGATCTAAAAATGCACAAAGAATGTGAAAGACTGACTGTTTTTTGAACTACTATTTGGCTATTACAGCCTGATTTTGTTCAGAACTTTAAAATCATTTTTCACTTTTCCATAAAAATGTTCCCAAGTGCCGCGCCATTTTATACGTCATATATATCTTGTGTATCTATGTGTGTGTGTGTGTATATATACACATATATATCATACCCGTGCAGGTAATAACGATATCCACTTGTCGGATGACCTCATTTAATTTCACCAGTCGAAATCCGTCCATACTGTAGAAATAAAGCATAATCAATTGACTTCAACAGGCGGCTGAGGGAGCCTTTTGCTATAAAATCTCAAGTTATTACTACATCCCTTTGATACCTACCCTGTCACTTCTTGGTATAGCTAGACTGTTCTCAGCAATGAAAAATTCAAGCTATTTCCTTAATTCACACAGAACAGAAATAAAAGGTTCTTTTGTATCACTTGAACCTAGTTTTTCCCGATAATAGGAGGTTACCATGAGATTCCTCAACTGAGTTTTGAGAGTGTACCATGTAGCCACTGAACCTGCTACCCCACTGAAACTGTTCTCAGCAAGTTCATCAATGAGCTGAATACCAAAAATAAAAATTTTCAGACTTTTATATTACTTGACGCCCTCTGCTACATTAAACATAATTTACCTTCTTAAAACTCTATACTTCTTACAAGTCAACAACGCCATTTTTTCCTGGTTATCTTCCTACTTTTCTGATTGTTCCTTCTCAATCTCAGTTATTTCAATGTTGCTTACTCTATACGGTATCTTTTCCTCTATTATTTCATCATGTATCTGTACCCTTTCCTGGGCTACAAATAACCTCTTCAGAGGCGGCTAATTTGCATACACACCTTTACCTTAGATCTCTAGGAAGATTCAGAGCCACAGATAAGATTATCTACTGGATAGTTCCTCCTAATGTCCCACATGGATCTCAAACTTGCCATGTTTGAAAATAAACTATATTTTCTGTACCCCCAACACTAAGTATTTCTTCTATATTTTCTATCTTGATCAACTACATTGCTGTTTACCCAACTGTATGAGCCAAATAAACTAAAATTTCTTAACTTACTGCCTCTCCCTAATTGAAATTGTCACTGAATCTGGTTGATTCTTTTTCCTTAAATCCTTAAAATCCCTTGAACTAATCCTCTCCTCTTCATCCATGCTGGCCTTGTTTTCAGGCCTTATTATTTCTTGCCAAAATTATGAAAGTAGCCCCTGGCCAGTCTCATTACCCCTAGGTTTCAATCTCTCTAATTCATTTTGCAGAGTAATTGCCTTAAATGCAATTTGGATCATGTCGCTTCTTTGCTTAAAATATTTCACTGAGATTGCCTGTTTTCATCAGGATAAAACCCCCAAACTTTTATTGATAGAATTATATTAAAATGATTCCCACCCAGATATTATCAGATCCTCAAATTTACCCTGTGGGCAGTAACATTAAAATGCGTCCAGCTCCTTTAGTATGCTCACTTTCTTCCTCAGCGACTATTGCATATGTTCTCTGTACATGTAATTTATTTCCAAGCTAACAAATAACACAAATTTCAAGACTCAGTTGTACTGACACCTCCTTTGGTTACCCTAGCCCCTGACTCTTTAGTTAGATATTTCTCCTTTGTGTGCCTACAAGTCTGTGCTTTTTATCTGTCATAGCATTTACTACACTGCACTGTGGTCATCCTAAAAGCAGGGACCTTGTCCCATTAATCTCATTCATACTCAGCAGAGTAATACAGAGTATCTAATACAGAGTAAGTGATAAATTCATGTCTATAGATTATTGCATCAGTATCTTAATCATTATTAAAGCACATTCAGATATCTGTAATGAACTCCAAAAGTACTAGAATGGAGAGCTGGAGTTCTGTAGGGAAAATCTGTAGGTTTTGCCTAGGACGTATGAGGAGTGGAATAGGGGAAAACGGTTTATGGTGAGATCGTTATGCCATGCCTTATTCTATTCTGGGCAACCTTCTCTGAGGGCTAATGGTAAAGACTGGGTGGACTATCTACCACAGAGACTGGGTTCTGTCATAGTTTTCACAGACAGCAGTATTTCCATCCTGCTAAGGATGACAAGAGACAATAATAGTTACCATCTAGTGAGTGTTTATTATGTGACAACAGCTCTGCACATTATATATATTTATTGAATAATGTGCACCTTTGAGGTAGTATGGTTACCCACATTTTGCACAGGAGAAAGGAGCTATTCTTCTTAATTATTTTAATTTTGAAATCATTTCAAACTTAAGAATAATACAAACTATTGCTAACTAGTTAGTAGCACACACTGTTACTAACTCTGAGTTAGCAGCTTCAACTCTTAATTTGGATTCGTCTGGTCCTTGTTCCTGATTAGATTTGGATTACACATTTTGGGGGGGAATATCACAGAAGAGCTCTTCAATGCATCACATCAGAAAGGATCTGATGCCAGTCTATTTCTTTTTTGATCATTATTTTTAGAAGGATTACATATGAGAAGCCAGGGATTATTTGTTCTCTGGCTCAAGGCTTCCCTGTTATTTCCATAGTCATGCTCCATTTTAGCTTCTCTGATAGTCGCTGTTCTTTCCTTAACCTTTGAAAGACAGAGGCATATAGTTAATGTAATGGTAGTTAATGGCAGCCTCTCTTGGGATCTGGGTCCCTCTAAGATAAAATGGGGTATTAATGGGCCGTTCTTTGGAGACAGCTACAAGATCACATGTTAGATATGGTAGAGAGGGAAAGGCCAGTCTGCATTTACAAGCTTACCAGGCTTGAAGAGCACAGATGGGGTCAATCTCAGTCACGTACACAACGGAGCCCATGGCTTTTAGAGCAGCACAGCACCCCTTCCCCACCTGAAGAGGGGAACAAGTACACATATTAAAGAAAGGCAATGAGAAAACCGTTTTCAAAGCATCTGGTAAAGTGTACCCCCCTAGTGCCTCCAAAAGAAATTTCACTGAATAGATTCATGCTTGGGGAAGAATAAGAAAAACAAATCGATGAATGCAGTTCATAAACAAAATTCTAGGCCCTGTTTAGTACATGCATGTGCATAAGAACACCCACACTCACGATTTATAATCAAAACACAAGCTAAAAGAACATCACAAACAGTACTCTGCAACAGTCAGAAAATCAGCCTAAGGAAAAAAGTGGCAAAAATGTGAAGGGTAAAAAAAAGATTGTACTTTAAACAGACACTCTCCAAAGTTACTTTTTTCCCATATAAAGTGGTAAATGAGCATATTCTCATGTCCACACAAGTGGAACATTCTAGTTTATTTCAGCAAGATACATTTTAAAGATCTAATAATTGAAAGGTTAAACATTACCTCTCCATAGCCACAGACCACCACCTGCTTTCCACCAAACATCATGTCTGTTGTCCTTTTAAGTCTAGGGAAGAAAAAAACATTAAATCAGAAAACTGTGTTGTTTCTCCTTTGAGATTAGATTGACCTCCTGTGTTCATGGTTTTTTGTTTGTTGTTTTCATTTTGAAAGAAAGCCTGCTTTTTAGAAATTATTTAATGATTAGAAAGAAAGGTTAAATAAAATATGTATCTTCTCACTCCACGCTATCAAATTTCATCTATATGTGAGGTGTTTCTTTTTTCCCTTGTCTTGGGAGTGGTGCAGAAGGCAAGAAGTTACAGACTAACTTTTAAACACAAAAGCAAACTACATTTGTTACATAATACTTGGAATAGCGACTATCTGGAAATAGAGGATATAAAGACAAAAATAAAAATAAACACTAAAACATAACACTGATAAATGAGTACCACGTTTAGTAATATTAGAATGGCCAATAGGTCCCACATTAATTTCACAGGGAGGTAAGTGGGCAACAAGGTGCAGAAGAGCTTAGAAACACACCAACACTGAGTACAGGAGACTGTGAGTTTTCCGGAACTAATTTCTTCTCAAATGTATTCTGCTTCTTTGTCTTGAATTCTCTAAGAAGCTAGAATAAAGGTGCTTACTGTTTTCAGGTTATCTTAGATGAACTTCTAGGAGCAGTCTCTGGTTTCCTTTTAGGTTCAGTTAGGTTCCCTTCTCTAGGAATCCCTGGCTAGGCAGAAGAAAGTTTTCACCTACAGCCAGCCTATTCTGACACAGACAATTCCTGCAAATATTTGTAGGTCTATCTTACTCACATATCAGTCTGCTTACCTCTCCTGTGGAAGTCTATAAAATGCCCCAGAGGCAAAGTAGGAATTCTGACTTTTTAATTATTTGACAACTCTATTCAACAGGAACTAGTATAACTCCATGAATGCCAATGAAACTCAGTAAATATCAATTAAGTGCAAAGGTAATTCTTGAATGAAGAGAGTAAGTCTGGCTGAGCTCCTACCACATTCAAAAATCAGGGTTTTAAAGAATTGTCCTGGAATAGTTAGCACATCAAGGAAAATCAACAGATCACATTTCTGAGTCTCCTTTGCTTTGACTGTCCTCCAGCTTTTTTGCCTCTCTTCCCACAGGAAGATGACTCTCTTTGTTACTACAAATGACTGTGTAGTAAGAAAGAAAACTTCATCAACACTGCTGCTCTGAAATAACAGGCAGACGAATTTGGATGGATTCCAGTTAGGTAGTGATTTCTTTTGATCTTAGGTCTCAATATCTGCCTCATATTCGATAAAGGATAGATAAGACCTCAGTCAAGAAAGGACTTCTTGCGGGGGAAGGATGAAGGTTGGCTGCTTGGTGCTGTATAAACTCATACCAAGTTTCTAATGTATAATTCTTCTAGCTCCAGGATTATCTAGAAGCATCCCTAAAATACTACCTATTTAATGCTCTAAAAATCATAGCTGGGCTCCTCTGGAGCTCATGGGATATCCTTATTTTTCCTACCAAGTGGAACCTCAATCTTCAAAAGGCTGCACTTGCGCTGCTTTTTGGTACTGCAGTCCAGTTACAGAAGCATCCTCTAGGAGTCAGTGAGGCAAGTCCCTCATAGCTATGATGTGTGTGACCAGTTCAGGACTACAGATGGTCAACTACTTATGCCTTCTTCATATGGACTCTCTATTGGCCTAGATGTCCTCTTTTTCCATTGCAGCCTTCCCTGGAGCACACTTTGCTCTTCTTCAGTTTCTCCTGTTTTCAACTCCTCTGAGAGGAATAATTGTCTATGATCCAAATGAAAGTTTTTCAGCAGCTAAAGGTACCAGGTTTCTGCTGAATAGTTGGTGTTTTCTATTTCTTCATTAACTTTAACTCATGTTGTACTGCTTTCATCTTACTTTTACTTTCATACATTTCTAACATAAAAATTTTTTTTAATCTACAGGGTCAGTAACTCTGCTTAGGAGAGACTCTGTCCATTTTTATAAACTAGTACTGGTACCTTTATATATCTTTTTTTTTATAGTTCAGAGGTGTTTTTTTTTACACCTATCATGCCATGAAGTCATAGGGAATAGGTCCCAGCAGCTCAGGCTCCTTTCCATGGGTTCTCACGAAGTGTGCTTCTCTGGGTAGAACAGACCGGCACTTCAGCTGAAACCAAGTAGCTCTCTCTTTGGCCCCCTTTTTTTCCCTGATCTTCTCTTTCGTGTGTTTCAGGAAGCTATCTTGGCTCTTAGAATGCTTAATATGCTCAATAGGATCCTTAATTCTTTGGGCAAGAATCTTGCCCTTTAGTTGTTTGTTTACAACAATGCCAACTGCATGCTGGGTAACATTACAGACACTTCAGTGTCACCATGGTAACGTGTAGGGTATCTCTTCTTGAACAGTGCCCATCCCTTGATGTCTACAGTACCGCCTTTCTTGGAGAGTGACATGTATGTGGCTAAAGCGACTCCATGATTTCTAAAAAGCCTAGAGAACACACAGCGGGTGCCTCTCCTCTTTCCTTTTGTGTTGGTCGTTTTGGTGACTTCCTGACCAAATGGCACCTTAATATATCTTTTACTGAATCTATTATTGTAGATTTCAGGCTCACGGATTTGAACTTAGAAAATTTAAAAGATACTTAATTGTAGATGAGTAAATATTTTAATTTATACCCAGACTGTTGATTTTTGTCAGGCTCAGGATTATTCAGCACAATAACACATTTAGTCAGAACTAGTAACAATGTATAAGTAGACTGATGGAGTGAGAATTCTCTCAAATGTTCAATCTATCTGATAATACTATTGAGTTTACAGGAGTAACAGTAATATTTTATATTAACTATAAATTTGCACTGAACACCCTCCAACCCCACACCCTCCCGCCCTCCTGTTGCAAAAAAAAAAAATCTCAATGCAAAAAGCTTTCTTAAGATCTAACTCAAACCTTGAACTTATTGCGCAAGATTCTAGAAGGAAAGGCAAAGGAACTTGCATTGGACACCAGGATACATAACTTATCCCTTTTAATCCTCACAGTACCTCTGTGAGGCAGTTTTGCCGTCATCATTTTACAGATGAAGAAACAAGCACAGAGGTTACATAACTAAGTCTGAGCCCTAGGGTTAATAAATGATGGAGCCAATAGTTAAACGAAGGTCCTTTTGGCTCCAATGGCTGTAGTGTTGCAACTGCTTGGGGTGCAGACTGAGTAGCAACGTGGCCCACAGGTCCTTTCTCTACTTCTCTATTAGCCTATACATGATGGAAACTATTTGGCTTGGCAATATTCTACAACTGTAAAAACAAAAACTAGGTACTGAAAGAACACAGTATTTGGTATAGACTTGAGTAGGTTGTATTAGACTTCCAGCCCTTAAGTATTTGAAAATCTAGAAATGCCTCTGGGAATTGACTCTGCTCGTCATGACTCTCCAGATGACTAGAGAATATATGATAGCTGGAGCTTAAGAAGTGGCAAGTGCACCCACAATAAAAACACCAGGAACCTTTTCTCAGACCATCAAAAACATTTAATTTAGTTACTGACTTGCAGGCCTGTTAGGGTCACAAAGAAGGAAGTCAGCCACCAATAGACAGGGGCTAGTCTGACTTCTTAGGTGAAATGACTTGCTTATCATAGTGACAGCAATGGTAGCTCTGGGTTTTAAAACATACAGTGTGATGCGTAATAGATTCAGAGGTGCTACATGACTCATTTCCATAAATAACCCTATCCAAAAAACTCAGACCCTCAATTCAACCACTCCAGTTCATACCAAAGAAAATAAACCAAGGAAAATAAAACATTACCCATCAAGTATTGATTCACGGCAACAGTAGAGGTTGTCAAATTTCTGTTTGGTGACTGAGTCATTAACATTCATGGCTGGAACACACAACTTCCCAGCTTTGGAGAGCTGGTACAGCCTGGGATGAAGGAAATCAAGAACATAAAATGATGAAATATTACAATCTACTGTCAGTTTCACATCAAATTCCAGAAATATGTTGATTGGGTAGGCTTGAGAGCATGAGACACAACCAGTTTCATCTTATCAGGTATATTTAACAAAATAAAGATTTTAATAAAATGACATGAGGTTTTAAATCGCCTATTAGTTTTATTCCCCTTTTAAATTACAAAAAATAACTTTAAGTACTATTTTAAAAATCATGCATAATCTCACTTTTCTAATGTAACAATTTTAACTTTCAAATAGTTTTAATTTTACGATCTCAATATACACATCTATATATATTGTATATTTATTTTAAAGCAAGTCAACTATATATCTGTATATTTATATACAGATTTTAAAGCAAGTTAACTAAAAGAATGCAGTGCTTTATCAAAAATTCATCTCTTTCCAAGAGTCTGAAGGTTAAAAAAAAAAGTCTGAAGGTATCCTCTTTTACATATTCAAAAGACATTTTGAATATTCAAAAAGATCACAATATATTTATAATATGTTACAGAATTTACTTCCTTAAAACTTTTATTTCATATTTTCACTTCTTTCTGGGTAAATAATAATAAAAAGAAACAATTCCAGTTTTACTCAGGAGATTATTGCTTATTTGAGAAAAAGAGGCCTAAATCCTTGTTCTCTATGCCAGAATGTAAGTTCCATGACCCTGAAGGCCCAGGTTTTAGTCTGTTTTGCCTGCTGTGAGATTCCCAGCACAGTTTCTAGAGAAGCTCTCGTATCACTGTAGAAGTTCAATAAATATCTGCTGAATAGAAGAGCAGTCATACAAGCAGCCACACTATTACGGCAACTAGAAAACAAAAGAACCACACTTATTCCCCTTTTTGTCTCTGTCCTCACTGTTTTCATTTTGTGTGATTGTTAGTTAAAAAAATAAGTGTATATAGACTTGGATTTCGTCCTCTCATAGTGGATTCCAATTTTCAACATAACGCATTTCACAGTATGTGGTTACAAGAATACATGTCTAGGTTGCATAAAGCCAGGTATGTCCTTGTACAGTCTTACCTGTGGACTCCAGTAACACTTTCCTCTACTATGCCCTTGATTTTCTTAAACATGTTGGGATACTTCTTATAAATCCAGTGAGTAAGATCCCCTCCATCGTCCAAAATCTGCAATAATAAACACCAATAATATCATTTATTCTGCTGAAGGTTCAAGGTTCCCAGTGCTTCTCTGGTCTTGTATCCCAATTTCTAATTGCCAATATACAGACATTTCAATTTTCCCATAGGCTTATGCCAAGTAATTTAAAGCCAGTAAAATGACTGAGCAATCACTATACTGAAGTAAAAGACAATGAGAGATGGAAGACCAATTGTGTTCTCACAGCCTTTCCACCTTCCCACATGAAACACCTACCATATCAACACACATAGCAACACAATGAGGATTTTCTTATGGACTAAGAGCTTATGACTTTATCAATATAGACCACTAGCTCTTGAGGGTACTGTAGATATACAGAAAGCCTAAACCTGACATTAACATATTTCTATTGGTAAAATTCAGGATTTTAAATATATTCAGTTAAAGTTTAGTTTAAATAAAGCAAGGTAATTAGTGTCCTTCCCAGAACAATGGCTTATAAAACTGCATTTGTTAATCCTTCACTTCTCCCAAAATACAGGCACTCTCCCACCCAAAATATCAGGCAGCACTGTAGGGTTTTGCCTAGCACAACCTCACACTCTCTATAAATCAGATTAAAAATAGCCAAGGAACTGTGCAGCATGTAGGTGTGCAAGCATGCCTCTGAACAGCTCATCACTATTTCAGGTTGGGATTAAAGATAAACACAATGCTGTGCCCACTGGAGCTTTCATCAGCAGAGGAAAGTTTCTGAATTATAAATAAGCTCAAGAAAGACCAGCTTGGAATTCTATTAGGCACTAGGCTGTGGCATGTGCACCCTTCACCCAGCTGTCAGAAATGCTTGGGAGGACTTTCCAAATTGTTTAGCCATCTCCCTGGAAATTCCCACAGAATTGAGCTGCCCTCTACTGGCATGTACCCACCTCGCAATCCCATCAATTCTAAAATGTTCCACAAGTCCCAAAAATGTCACCCTCGACCCCTGGATCCACAAAATCCCCAATCTCATGTCTACCACCTGGTCTCTTTTTTGCTACTGCTCTTGCTATTGATCTGCTTTCTCTGATGCTACTAAACCTTATATGAGAGCAGCGACAGGACTCTCAACAAAACCCTCACACTCACTCTATAATGCAAGTTAAGAGTTCCATTTGCTCCCAGTAGAAACCCTCAGAACAGATGTCTTGAGTAATGGAAAGGCTTCTTTGAGTTTCTCTCTCCCTTTCTGCATCCATGAAATCCCTCGCTAAGTTTTCTCTTGCAGCCTCTGATCCTAGTCACCCAAAGGATCAGAGACCAAAAAAAAAAAAAAAAAAGACTGAACAATTGGAAACTGTTTCTGGTCCTACCAATCTTACACACTTTCCTCTTTTAACAAAAGTATCTAACTCTAGGAGGTAGTTGCTGCTCCAAACATTTATTTAATCAATGTAGTCCATAATTCTTGCCATGTAATACTACAGCAGAAAATTCTTGTTATCAGGAATCTTCCTGAGGTTGAAAAGTAAGGAAAAGTGCTAGATCATGACGTGACCCAAAAAGGTATGGACCTTACTTTCTGGGTGGTATGTTTTGATCCCTGCCTTACTCTCTTCATCAAGCTTTCCTGCAGTTTGTGCTGGTTTTACAGTCTAGAAAAGCTCTCTGGAACAATCCTATGTACTCCCCATTTATGTTTATGGCCATCAAACTAATGTCTTATTCCTAGCAGAAACCCCCAGGGCATATCTTCTTTAGTGTCTATCAGTCACACTCCCTCCTGTCACTGTTAAGCTTTATTGGAAAGAGTTGAGTCATCTTACAGTCAGTCCCCCTACCCCTCCCTGTCAGGATATGAAGGCTTTCACATGGCTTCCTCACATCAACCCTGGACGTAATATGACCTGGATGATGGAATGTAGAAAAGGGCTGCTTCTCTGCTGTTACCAGCGCAGCAAGCAATAGTTGGACTAGAGCTTCAAGGATTCTTTTATCAGTTGACTCCCCAATTCCTCCTCTCACTCACATGCAGAAATATTTGCACTTCTCATGTCTCATGCTTTGTGCAGCTTTCTGCCTCTCTTTGTGAATTTAATGTGCTATCAGCCTTCAAGAACTTGATCTCTTTTAAAAGAGATGCCAAAAAATCCTGAAATTTTTGCCCACTCACCTTTTTTTTTTTTTAAAGATTTATTTATTTATGCATACAAGCTGGGGTACAGGCCGGAGGCATTAGGCGGCGAGAGGGTTCACCAGAGTCATAGTGAGGAGCAGAGCAGGCAGATCGACGAAAATACACTGCTGAGGGGAGCAGCGGGCGAGGCAGGAGAGGTCTGCCGTGCCATGTGGGAATCTCCCAGACCGGGTGTCGAACTCACGTCGCCGCTGCCAACAGCTCCACAGCACAGTACTTAACCACTGCGCCACCAGGGAGGCCCCCACTCATCTTTCTTAAGGTTGGGAATGAACATAGAGAATAAATTTGAACTTGGAATGTCTATATACTATAAAGTTAGCATAAGATTCTAGAGAGAAAACTCAGTACCACAGAAGCTGTGTAGCTTACGTGTTTCTGCATGTTTGGATTGTTTGTTGTTGGTGGGGGGCGAGCAGTGGCAGGGGGTGATAATTCATGAATCTTGCATTTTAACCAGTCATGTGTGGCTGGAGCAGCATTTTAATGCTTAATATTTCTAAGAACAGTATCGACAATGACAGCACTTTGAGGCAATAAAGAGATTTCATATTGGTGGGGTATCCCAGCCATAGGCATCTAGTTTTGCTGGCAACCCGGGGACACCAGACAGAAGAGGAAGCATTTTTCTCCCTTCCTGTCAGGGAGCCCTCTCCCAGGCAACAGCCTCTTCCTCGGTCCCCTCTAGACTCCTACAGAATTGCAACAGAAATTGGACCCACCATGTTTGGCTGCCAGCCCTCCACATTCACACATCTGTCAATACACCACCAAAAATCATCTTCTGACTCTCCTTTCCAGGCAAAGACAGGAAATCCTGAAAAAGGGGAAAAAAGAGAAACCATTATAGTCTGAAAAAAGGGCTGACTCCTAAATTCTGTCAAAAAAGATGCTGGTTTTTCCCAATTCTAAATTTTCTCATTCGGCTGTATTCCTTGGCTGTATTCCTGCATGACTTTCTTCACTGATTAGTATTATCTTTAGCCCCTTCATCTACTCCTTTAACTTAGGTGGTCATTTTGCTCTTGTTAGGCCAAGGAGGATAAAACAAAAGGGACAAGAACATGATGAATATTAAAAATATGATCAAAGGAAAAAAAGAGGAAACCAGAAATAAGTATTTCTCAATCTGGTCCACCTGGAATTTTCACCATTTTCCAACTTTACTTTGATCTCTCTTGCTTCTCTACTGCAGTCATCCCATATTCTTCATCAGGAAAACCCTTACACTCTTCTCCAATTGTTAAAATGTTGTTATACCTCATGGCCCAGTTAAGTGTCATGTCCCTAATGAAGCCTGATAACTCAGATGGAAGGAATCTGAATTTTACAGCCCCTTGTTCTGTACTGAATGTGGAATTATGATCTACTGTAGCATTTCCCATGTATGTTCTTGTATTATCATTACTTATATGTTTCTTTTTTCTTCAACCACAGTATGAGATTCTGACAAACACATTGTCTCATTTGTCCTTACGTCTCTTAGAATAAATTAATAAGCATTCACTGAAAAAGAAAATGTGCATACAATTTATTGTGCTAAATTTAGTATTTGTGCACCTTTTTTTTTTTTTATTTATACATACAAGCTGGGGTACAGGCCAGAGGTGCGGGGCGGCGAGAGGGTTCACCAGAGACAGAGCTGGTAGCAGAACAGGCAAATCAGAAATACACTGCTGAGGGGAGCAGCGGGCGAGGCAGGAGAGGTCCGCCACGCCATGTGGGATTCTCCCTGGCCGGGCGTCGAACTCGCGTCGCCACTGCCGACAGCTCCACAGCGCAGCGCTTAACCGCTGCGCCACCGGGGAGGCCCTGTGCACCTTTATATACATGTTTTATAATGAATAAAAACTTTTATAAGTAAATTAATGTAAATGATAGCACAAATAAAGTGCTAAGAGTGCTAGCAAACAGAGAGGCTTGCATGTACAGTAGAGCTTTCCCAGTATTTCTCAGAAGTTCTCAGAAGTTCTCAGAAGTTCTGAAGCAAGTGTTTGGTACCCTGATCTGCGGTGTGCTGCCAGAGAGTGAAGACAAGAAACTGAAAGTCCAAATTTCTCATTTCTTTTGTCCTTCAAGTGTCAGTGGCCACTGTGATCAAATATTAATCTGCTAGGTCAAGTTCTTTTAATTGCTGAAGCAGAAACACCAAACGTTAAATCAGGGCAAACTATTTGCCAAAAACCCAGGAGGACCACAAAACTATGCTGAAGCATTTTCTTCTCTAATCCATATAACCTCAGACAGTGAACAGTGTTCACTGGTGCTCTAATAACTAGATGCAAAACATTAACTAATAAGGGAATAGTAAACATAAGATATTTGTGCACTGTAGAACAACAAAGTCACCTAGATCATATTTAACAAGAAAAGTCCAGAAAGCAAGCAAGCAAGCTTACTAAGAACAGGGATCCATTTCTTCCAAGATAACTCTTTTAATGTCAACCTTTCCTAGAGATTCACATAGAAAAAACGGATTTTTCAGAGATTTACTTTACGAAGACACAGAGAACAGACAAAAGGCCTCACCACTTTCTGCTAGGGCAGCAGCCACTTCATTGAGGGTGGAATAGATGTTGCAAGCAGCCCAACGGCACTGTGCCCCAAGAGCACCCAGGGTTTCCATAAGCACCTGTATCAAAGAGAAAGCAAAAAATGAGGTGAGCAGTCGTGGGGCAAACAACTGGTCAAGGGGATTAAGTTTATATATTTGATAACAGGAAGTACATCAGAAATAACAAAGGTCACCGATTTTCAAATTGTGCTCTAGAGAAACGCTTCAGTATTTTGAGAAGAGAGCAGGGCTGAGGGTAAGAACGGGGGAAGGCTCCAGCTGAGCTTTAAGCTTTTATCTGTTTAACTTATTACCACTCTGCCACATACAAGATTTAATTAAACCAGGGATTTCAAAGCCAGTACATTTTGTTTTTTAAATCACCAATTTATAGTTTTGATCCTTCTTGCTCTTCTTAGGATGTAGAAAGTGGCAACAAAAGGTCTCACCCTAATAACAAGGAAAAGCTGGATAATGTACAAAATCATAACTTTTCTTGAGCTCATCAAAGAGCTGAGGTCATAAAATAATAACTCCAAAGAATGACAAATCTTTTTAAGAGAGAGGGAACACCATTTCACTTCTGACGAGGAATGGAAGGAAGAGGTGACTGTCAACGTGAGGGTAAGAAAAATTATTAATCAGTAATGAATTAGTTGACTGTGAGAAAGTGTGTCTGGAATTTTTGGTAGCCCCAGGCATCAGGAGATTTCATATGCAAGCTCTTTTCTAGAAGCTTCCACTTACTGTTCACAAAAAAATGACTGGGGGCAGGGTACTGACTGGTTGTGCTCAAAGACAGGCATGAGAAATGGGCACTTCCCCATAATCTTATCTCATAGGAAGCACAAGTCTTCAGTTGTAGGAAGATGAGCAGAAATTATGCCTGCCTGGGACCAATAAAGATTTCCTCCCTCGGGGGGAGGGCAGAAGCAAACACTCCCTAGGTTCATGGCAGGAAACCTACTACTTGCACCCAGGACCCTGCACTGGTACATACAACCCTACTGACTTACTTTTTCTTCAATATATAAGATGGAGATGGGTTTTTTTTTTTTAAAGATACCTTAAGTCTTCATCTTTTTTTTTTAAATTTATTTATTTATGCGTGGGGCAGCGAGAGGGTTCACCAGAGACAGAGCAGAGAGCAGAACAGGCAGATCGACGGAAATACACTGCTGAGGGGAGCAGCGGGCAAGGCAGGAGAGGTCTGCCGTGCCATGTGGGAATCTCCCAGGCCGGGCATCAAACTCACATCCCCGCTGCTGACAGCTCCACAGCACAGTGCTTAACCGTTGCACCACCAGGGAGGCCCAGGGTTTTTTTTTTAAAGACGGTAGCATACTACCATACTGCTCTAATTAATAATTTTTTTCTTTAATTTAATTTTACTTAATTTCCATCCTTTACATTATTATGTATCCCCCATAAGTTTCCCACCACCAATTCACCTGTGAACCATCACCATAGTCCCTTGTGCTCGTCTCTCCCCTATTTTGGTCCTTCTTCCTCCCCCTCCCTGTGGAATGTCCCTTATTTGTGGTTGCCTGCTAGTTTTTGTTTTTGGTTTTGATTTGTGTGCTATTTTCTTCTTCTGATTTCTTGTTTGGCTCTCTTATATTCCTCCTATAAGTGATAGCATTCAATATTTCTCTTTTTCTTCTGGCTTATTTCGCTGAGCATGATCCCTTCTAGCTCCATCCATGTTGATACAAATTGGATTAGTTTATCATTTTTGATTGCTGAGTAGTATTCCACTGCGTATACCACATCTTCTTGATCCAGTCATCAATTTGGGGGCATCTGGGTTGTTTCCATATTTTAGCTATTGTAAATAGTGCTGCAATAAACATAGGTGTGCATGTGCCCTTTTGGATTACTGTTTTTGTGTCCTTTGGGTATATTCCCAGGAGTGGAATTGCTGGGTAGTATGGAAGCTCCATTTTTAGTTGTTTGAGAAACCGCCATACAGCTTTCCATAGATGTTGGACCAGTTTGTATTCCCGCCAACAGTATAGGAGCATTCATTTTTCTCGACATCCTTGCCAACATTTGTTGTTTTCTGTTTTTTAATGTGTATCATTCTTGTTGGTGTAAGGTGGTATCTCATTGTGGTTTTTATTTGCATTTCCCTTATTATGAGGGATGTTTAGCATTTTTTAAAATAAAAATAAAGCTTTTATTAAAAACCTTGTCATAAAATTTCCTGAGTGGTTAAGTACTGGTAATTTTTATTTAAACAATTTGTATTTTCTAATATTTCTACTAAAATATTCTAATTAAAAATATGCTCTAGGGGGCCTCCCTGGTGGCGCAGTGGTTAAGCGCTGCGCTGTGGAGCTGCCAGCAGTGGAGATGCAAGTTCGACACCCGACCGGGGAGATTCCCACATGGCGCGGCAGACCTCTTCTGCCTCGCCCGCTGCTCCCCTCAGCAGTGTATTTCCATCGATTGGTCTGTTCTGCTCCCCACTCTGTCTCTGGTGAGCCCTCTCGCTGCCCCACGCCTCTGGTCTGTACCCCAGCTTGTATGCATAAATAAAAAAATCTTTTAAAAAAAAATAAAATAAAAATATGCTCTAAAAAATAACTGCGAAAAACTTCACTAATTTATGCTAATCCTCTCAAGCAATTTGTTCAGGCCACATAATAAGTTACCATCAAATCTACTTTTACATCTTAATTTCTAATCCACACTACCTTTCAAATATCTGATTCCATTTTTCTACTGTTTTATCTTTTATGTTAAAAGAATTTCTCCATTTCTACAACTAGGATTCCTCCACTTGTCAAACAAGAGAATGATACTGAGACGTATTTACAATGTAACATAAGTTGACTAGAAAATTGGGACCAACAACAAAAAAACTGTTTATATAACTATGAATTAAGACTGCCGAAATTAGAGCTCAAACAGGAATGAAAACAGGTAAAAGTGGGAGGAGCAGAAAACTTAGAAGTTGATTTAACCTGACTTTAAATCATTACTGTTCAGAAGGAGTAGCAAGGCAATCTGGCCAGAAGGAACTATGGAAATAAACCTAAAAAATATAAGTAGATCTAATTCTATTAGAAACATGAACAGGAATCTGTTAACCATGATAGTTATTTCTAGTGCATGGGAATATAGGGAATTTGTCTTTCTATATATTATAGTGTTGTAATATTAGAATATTGGAAAATGAACACAAAACTACCTTTGTAACTAGGAAAAAAGAGATTAAAACAAAATTATTTTTGTAATTTTTTTTAAGGAAAAAGAATAAAAATGTGGGTGAGGGGACAACAGAATAACATTAAAATTGGTAAACTATTTTTGCTATTCCATTCAGGAAAAAATAAAAATGAATTTTGAAGGGTGATAATGTTCAGTGAGCTAAGTGGTAAAAGAGAACTGGGTTGTTAGAAAAGCCATGACACATTTTTGCTTGAAAAACACAGGAAAAATGTCATGACTTTTCCAACAACCCAATAGATATAATTCAGCAATATGAGACAGTACAGAAGCACTTAGTATTATAAGCCACTATACTAAAGTTACATGTCCCTGACTGGGGAAACTCAAAAAAGTTTCCAAGCGTGTTTCTGCCTCAATTAGCCTGCAGCTCCAAAAAGAACAACTTTTCAGTTTCTTATAATTAATTACGGACTGCCAAGGTACTCTTTTCCTCACAGAACATGTAACCCAGAAAAGTCTCATAGTAGAGATACTAACAGAGATTTGAATAATCTCTGCTGTTCTTAATCAGGAATATGGCCACGTAAGTATTGCACTTCAGGAGACAATCATTTGAAAGTGATTTAACTCTACAGATGACCTAAATCTTATGAATCCAATGAAAGATTCCAGGCCATTTCTCAGTGCACTAGTTTCCTGCAGTGGACTCAGTATAGTTGGTAACTCACTAGCTATTACAACTTTGCTGGTCACTCTGAGTGGTTCTCAACAGAGACACTTTGGAAAACTGTGGGGGCATTTTACCTATCATACTACTGATTTTAGTGGACTAGGCCAGAGGTCTTGACATTTTGAAAGTGTAAGACAATCTTTTACAAGAAAAGACAGTGCTTCATCTCTTACAAATGTTCCAGTGAAAGTTCACTTTGCTGAAGCTCTGTGTTTAGAACCTTATTTCACTTTACATAACAAGAAATATTTCTGTAGTTTTAATACAAAATAAGAATAGCTTTTACAAGAATGCAGATACTATAAATCAAAAGAAAACCCGTATTTTTCTTGTTGTTTAGAAATTTGCAAAAGATTGCTTATAATTTCACAAAATCCTATCATCAATGCTTCTTTGAAGCTCTGGAGCCAGTGTCACATTTCCATCTATCCACATTTAGCAATCCACCAAATAATGCTCTGCGTAAAGCACAAATATCTGACTATTGTATTCCATTTGTGCCTAAGCATTTACATATTGAAATACACACTATTTTATTATCAATTACTTTCCTTTTATTCCTCTCTCATATTTCAGTTAAAACTTCATGTTGGTTTTTTAAAAAATTATATGTATATAGACATGTTATATATGACTTTATTTCAAAACAACATAGGGGTACTGCAAAATACATATTTTTTTATAAAAAGGCAACAATCAATATGATAGGAGTGAGAATCACTGGTCTAAGCCCATCATGGTAAACCCAGTTCCACTGCCAGGACTAGTGGGGCACGGGCATGTAATACAGTTCTGCTCAAAGATATATGATGGCATATCCTGGAGAACTTCTGGGAAGGGTTTCCTTGCACTTGGGAAAATGGATGAAATGGTCCTCCTTCCTCTTCATGCTAGTTTGTGATAACTTGAAGAGCTGGAATCATCTTGCTACCAGAGGATAAAGCAAGTACAATGAGGAGGCAACTCCAAGAGTCCTATGACTCCACATGAAACTGGAGCCTTGAGGTCATGCCTCTGAAGGATGCCTTATCTATGAACTTCTTGCTATGAAATGAATAAGTTCCTCTATGTATAAGCCAGGTTGATCAGCTTTTCTCTTATCTGCAGCTGAAAGCCGCCTGACCCAGTTACTTTGTAGAAATGGCAATGGAAGGGAAACTAAGGAGAAGCTGTGTAGTACAGTGAAGAAAGTACAAGGCTGGGAGTCAGATATATTACTATATATTTTGATTCTGTAATTTACTAGCTATAGAACCCTGGACAAATTACCTAAGCTCTCTGAGTCTTGACTTTCTGTTTATAAAACAGAAACAAGACTAACTGCTTTCTGTAGCCATTGTGAGGATTACTGAATTTATACTTGTTAAGCTCTTAACCTAGTGCCTGGCATGTTACAATGATGCAATAGCTTGTGGTTATTTTTAATTTTTTATTGAAATAACATCGGTTTATAAGCTGGTAGCCATTATTAACTATTGTTAAGTGGAGAAAGGAGACGGACTCACAGCAGTCTGAGCAGTGATATGTGTGCAACCCACAATTTTGGCTCCAGCCAAAGGTTTCTCTCCTTGAGCTCTCTTCCTCAAAGCCATCAGTGCAGGCATTTCTGAAAAGGCCAATACATACACAGCAATATTAGAAAGGCAGGAATGAGAGATAAAAGAATAACTAGAAAAACTTATTTTTTAAAGGTTAGCGCCTCCCCCTGATCAAGTTCTCTGTTAGATTAGATTTCTCAAGGGATCAAGACATTATATTAGATTTTTCCTTTATAAGGGACCTTTAAAGACAAATGCTCCAGGGTTTTGATTTCTTGTATCCCAGTCTTCCTTATCTAGGTTCTCTCCCTTTTCCTTGATTAGAGGTCCTTCTAGGCCCGTCAGAGTCAACTCCCTCTCCACAACTCATCTGAGCTCAGTTTTATTTTGCTGTCAAGTATTCTTCAGTATCACACTGAAATTCACAAGCTACTAGCCACAGGATATAAAAAAAGAATTAACATGGACAAAAAGAGGCAGTTTGAGAAGGAACAGTTGCTTGCTTTCTTTACCTTGTTCAGCAATTTCAATTTCTCTCCGTCCAAACTCAGCCTGTTTGATGTTCTTGACACAGAAGTCACCACTTCCCTTAGAGTTCTTTTGTTGTTTGTCCCTGGGAGATGTCTCATCATCAGAGCTGTCTGTATATGAAGCCGCTGTAATGAAAGAATAAAAAGCTCTCAGGGAAAAAAAATGGCATCCTCTAAAACTGCAGACCATGGAGTAAACTGAAGATTCTCCACTTATCTAGCACCACACAAACTGACATATCTGGTAAGCACCTAAATGTACCGTGCAGCTGCCTCAATCATCTCCTATGGAAGTGCAATCCACAGGTCAGAATGAGGAAGCTGAGAGAGGTTGCCAAAGACATTCTTCCAGGATAGCATTAACATGGAATCTATCTTCAGAACATGCAGAGGTCCCTGAATATTCAAAAAGAGAGATTACACCAAAGATTACAGTCCTTAATGCAAGATCACAATCATTAACCTATGGGTTTCCAGGATCCTAGCTACTCTTCTCTGTCTACTGCCAAAATGAATGGCCTAAGACTTTTGATTGTAGCTAACAGGTAACAAACAGCTTCTGCTGCTACTTTCGCTGAGGTCTTTTTAGTCTTCAAATAATTCCATAGTTGCTAATAATTTGCTGATGATTTGAATAAATGTCCTTCCTTGGTTTATGTTTAAGGGTCTGAGAATGGTATCTTCCTAAATAGTCTTCAGTGTTTTTCATTTTTTTTTTTTAAGCGGGTAAGGATGGGAGAGGACATAAAGGACTATCTTTAAGGCATTATGTGTATATACATGTAATATACATATCATATATATTATATATAAATGAGATAAGAGGTATTTACATTACTTTTTAGGGGAGAAAGCTATAGCAGTTCAGCGTTCTTAGGGCCTATGGTGCTCTGATCTACTTATATATCCAGAGAATTAAGGCATTTTTGGGATTTCTGAGCAAAGGGTCTATCTCTGGGAGAGCTGTGAAAGGCAAGTCTGACTTTGCCCACTTAATCAGTCAAGCCCTACAAAATGTCTGGGCAGCAGGGGCCCGAGTATCTCTCCTGGAGCTGGAAAAACGCCCTGGAACAAAGTCCTAACACGAGGCAACAAGAATGAACATGGGCACCAAGGGAGGTGAGGGAATTAGTAAATCCCCAAAGGGACTTTTGTTCTTAAAAGGAGCTAATCTGTACACAAAATTTTTGGTTCTCCCTCCTAGGGTGAGGGAGAGCTCAAAGTACCTTTGGCAATAGAGGCCAGAAGAGCTTTCTGGGCAGTCACCTGTTTCACAAATCAATACTCAGAAATAACTTAAGAATTAGAGGCTTAGGGCTCAGGAGGCTTCTATCATCGTAGAGAAGAAATATAGTGGTTGGTCATCCCTAACCCAGATCCAAATTGATAGGATAACTGCTTTGAACAAAATGCTTGCATTCAGAGTATCCTGAAATTTCAAATCCTATTCCAGAGTCATGATGAATTTTATATTCCCCAATAGCCATTTAAATATAGTGGTTAAGTGTTCTGGACTCAAACAGACTGGTTGAAATCCCAGTCTCTGACTCTGGATATAATAGAGGCAATACCAGAACAAGTTGAATAGAATTGTTAAGTGATTCATGTATTCAATCATTCACAGTCAGCTGTTCACTCAACAATTTTTATCTGAAGTTTATTGAAAATATGACAGCACAGCAGACATAGCTCCGGAGGTGTAGGCTGGGTGACCTGCAGGTTGGACAGGCTGCCGAAGTCCAAGAGCTTCAGCATTTCCTTAGTGTCAGGATCTGCTTCAGTGATCTCCTGATCCAGGGCTGAAACCTCAAGCACAAAATGTCTCTCTTTTCTCTCCTCCTCCTGCAGTTTGACAGAGATGCCCCTCACCGGGCCTCTCCCAATCCGCTTCATGAGACGCATGTGACATACCCAGCTCTCTTGTTGCAGAGCTTCTTGCTGGGGATACTGGCAATCTCCTCGCACAGATGCTTGTTGGTGTGGAAGTCATCGCCCAGGCATTGTACTTCTTGATAACCCAGTGCCTTCTTCATGGTCTTAGTGCTATCGGGGCTTGTGTTGGTGGGTCCCTGGGACTCATTCAACAAATTTTTATTGTACATCAATTGTTGTACCAGGCAATCTAAGTGCTGGGCATACAGGACAGATACGGATTGTCTTTAGCTTCATGGAGTTATCAGTCGAGTAGGTGACTTGCACAGATATGAAACAACTAATTACAAAATTAAGAATTTTTCCTGCTAACTTATATCTAAGGAGGTGTGAATCTATCCCCTAAATCATTCAGTGTTGTAAACCAATGTTATTTCAATAAAGAAAAAAAGTTAGGGGCCTCCCTGGTGGTGCAGCGGTTAAGCGCTGCACTGTGGAGCTGTCGGCAGCAGCGATGCGAGTTCGACGCCCAGCCAGGGAGAGTCGCACATGGTGCGGCAGACCTCTCCTGCCTCGCACGCTGCTCCCCTCAGCAGTGTATTTCTGATCTGCCTGTTCTGCTCCCCACTCTGTCTCTGGTGAACCCTCTTACCGCCCCACGCCTCTGGCCTGTACCCCAGTTTGTATGTATAAATAAATAAATCTTTAAAAAAAAAACAAAAAAACTTTAAAAGCCTTGCCCCATAAGGCAGCATTATTACATTGATTTAAAAAAAAAAGAAAAAAAGTTAGTTTTTCTTTCTACATGATTATAATATGTGCTATGAGGCAGAATGAATAATAGGAGACATAACTTGTCAGAGTCAAGCTGTTGAGAAGACTGAATAAGATATTTAGTGCAACGTTTAGTGTAAAATAATTATGCACTCAACAGATGATATCTGATATTATTTTGGCTTTGCATGTATTCTTCATTACAATTAATTCAAAACCTGATAAAACATCTTCAAGGTTCTTATTCAGCTTTAGGATTTTAAATGGGGAACTAATGACCTACATACAGTATCATTTAGTAGTTTTTTTCTTTCTATCTCTATCATCTGCTAATCTACCTAAGAGTGGGTATTTGACTAGCAGTGATTAAAAAGGTTGAAACTGTAGTCCTAACTACCCAAAATGGCTCTACTCTTCTATGCCTCTTCAGCTTCCAAGAATGAGTCAGGGCAAACAAAAACCTCAAAAATTTCTTGTTAAGTGAAGGACTCCAATTTTTGACTCAACTTATTTTCTTACAACTCAAAGAAAAAAAATTATACCACTTCCCTATTCCAAAAGCTGGGGAAAATGGTATTATATATATTTTAACAGTATTCAACATGTTATAGTTAGTTCAACCAATACTTTCACTTGAGTGAAAATGAATTTGTTTTCAAAGAGTTCTCTATACAGACCTGTTATGTAGTGAGAACCAAAAGTACAGTTGTCTAGATTATGCTAATATGTGTATGCAAAATGGCAGATAATCCCAGGCTAATGCTAATATGCGTATGCAAAATGGCAGATAAACCCAGACTAAGAGGGTGGTATTTCTACAAACATAATGGAAAGACTTATGAACTAGAATAACATTTATTTTTTGAATCCTTACTCATTTCTATTACTATATTTGAAGTAGCACATTCATGAAAATAATTGAGATAGCGTTGTATTTTTCTTAGGAAAATTTAGCGAAACTCAACACATACACACAGGCTTGCATCATTTCTAAAAGTGTTTGTAACTGTCAGCATATTTGAAGTCGCAACTTATAATTTAATTAAAAATGAACAACCAATAACCAAGGCAATAACATACTGAAGTACAGGCTTGAGATCTTAGCTCTAGCTTCACTTCTAATGGATTAAGTCACCAAATTTCAATCTATCCAACCGTAAAATAGGTAGTGAAAGAGATCCTCTCTCTCCCATGCTCTCTCTTTTCCCACTAAAGTCCTCTAACTACCACCAGAAAAATCTTATGAATGAATTCGTATCAAATGAGGGCTTAATTTCTAGGTAGGAAATTAATGTAAGGTACAATGACACTTTACCATAGGATGTTCTCTTCTCTCACGATTTCCCAGAATAAAAACATAAGTTGATGAATCACCAAACCACAATCTATCCCATAGAACATGCACACATATGTTCTATGGCTCAAGCCTGATTAAGCCTTACCTCCTAGCAGCGTGATATTGTCGGTTATTGATAGGAGAAGAAACAGTCAGAGTTCTGGTTGAATTAGTCCTATTTAGACTATTTTAAGTCAGTCAGTTCCTCTTGGACCCAATCTAGTCATCTGGTAATGGAAATAATGGTAGGGACCTGTGTGTCAATGTGCAGCAGATTTCACTGATGAATAACACTCTAGAGATATGTGAAAAGCTATGTCAGATACCAAAATATAAACAAACAAACCTTTGTTATTTGAAAAAAAAATACTTCAAGCTTTATAAGAACTAATTATGAACTAAGAAATTCAGTCTTTCTTTAGCCCTAAACAATTAACTCACAGCAATGACAACTTTTTCAGAAATATATCAATAGGAATGATTTGACTTTGAAGAAAAGTCTCTTCTGTTAATTTGTTTTTTTATGACGTTTTGTGCTTAGGGAAAGTTTTTAGAAGTTTATTTCTTATAAAATAAAATAATTTTTGGGACTAATACAGTTTCTTTTCAAACTGGATTCACTAGGATTAAGCCCAAATACTTTGAAGGAGACTGTGAATATAATTAATTAACTTTTCTCTCATGTATCTAGAAGGGAACTAGTTATGAACCATCCTTTGGAGAAGGAAAAAATAATCTCTGTTATCATTTTCTATGTTCAGATAAAGAAGAGTGGTTGTGAAAGGATGGTAGAGGGTACTAAATCAAAGCATGGTAAAATTTAGTATTGGGATCACTGAGGAAGGAAGAGGGGGCCACAGTCTAAGATAGCCTAAGTATCTTCAGCAAAACAAGTATCAGCAGCAAAATAAGAACTATGGATAAGAAGGTAGCTTTTTCAGGCCCTCCCTGGTGGCGCAGCAGTTAGGCGCTGCGCTGTGGAGCTGTTGTCAGCTGCGACGCGAGTCCAAAGACCGGCCGGGGAGATTCCCACATGGCGCGGCAGACCTCTCCGGCCTTGCCCGCTGCTCCCCCCAGCAGTGTATTTCAGCACATCTGCCTGTTCTGCTTCCCACTCTGTACTGGGAATAGAGCAGTACAAAACAAACCAAGCTGTACCCCAGCTTGTATCCATAAATAATCTTTAAAAAAAAAAGAAGGTAGCTTTTTCAGATATGCCATAAAACTAGCTATTCATGTACACAGTATATATTGAATCCTCAACAAAAATATGAAGTATAATAAGAATGTCTCCGGGGCCTCCCTGGTAGCGGAAAGAGTTAAGTCTCAGCACTATGAAGCTATCCGCAGCCACTGCAGCATGAGTTTGATCCCCAGCTAGCCCACATGGCACAGCAGACCTCTCCTGTTTCGCCTGCTGCTCCCCTCAGCAGTGTATTTCAGTCATTCTGTCTCTTCTGCTCCCCACTCTGTCTCTGGTGAATCCTTTCACCCCCCCACAACTCAGGCCTACACCCTAGCTCTTGTATGCATAAATAAAAAAATCTTTAAAAAAATGTCTCTGGATACCTTTCGCCAATATGCATCAAATACAGTTCTAAGTACTGGGAATAGAGCAGTACAAAACAAACCAAAAAATCATTAAACTATATAATATGCTTGATGATAAATGCTATGGAGAAAAAGAAGGAAAATAGGGAGTCTTGGGTGGGTACTGTACAATTTTTTAGATTAGTCTGGATAAGTCTCAAAAGGAGGATCTTTGGTTAAAAACTGAAGGAGCTAAGATACCTACTTAAAATATTTTAGAGCAGTTCAGGCAAAAAGAACAACAGCAAGAGCAAAGGGTTTAAAGCAGAAGAGTATCTGGTATATATTTCAAAAACACTGTAAGGAGACTAGTATTACTGGAGTGGAATGACAGCTCAGGGGGGAGGGAAGTTTGGAAAGTGGAGATGTAATTAGAAAGGTAATGGGAGGCTGGATCTTATAGGTCTTTACTCAGAAGTAAGACTGGAAAACCACTGGAAGTTTTTGAGCTCAGAGGTTGACATGGCTGCTTATTTTAAAAGAATGAATTTAGCTATAATGTTAAGAATAAACTGAAGAGGAGCAAGGTTGGAACTCAGGTCCTCAGTTTTTAAAACGGGAGGGTTTGAGATGCATCTAAAATATCCAAGCAGGCAGTTGAATATATGGAACTAGTGTATTGGGGAGAGATCTGAGTTGGAGATAAAATTTGAAAATCAAACACCAATACATGGTAATTAAAACTATGAGACTGAATTAGTTCACCTGGGGAGAGAATATAAACACAGAAAGGAAGAAGTCCAAGAATCAGTCTTTGTGGTTCTCCAATGTTAACTTCAATAGTCACTTAAACTGTAACATATGTTAAAAATGGGTTCCAAGGTCTTATTAATATGCACTTGCTTATCTTCTCATATTTAGAAAGCTGTGAATCAATTCTGTTATTCCTGGCCTTTATTCATGGGTACAGAGGTTTTTCCGTACTACCTCATAAAACTCCCCATTGTTTCTGTTATGAACATCACAGGCTGCAAGGGTTTTCAAGGATCACTCAGCAAATCACACCTGGATCAAAATCTAGAAACTAGGGCTCTCTTAAATTCCAGTCTAAGACTCAAGGCAGTAGGTGTCTCCATTCAGTTTGTTTAAAGGGTTTTACAACTATTCATATGAAAAAACACCAAAAACAAAACCGCAATGAGATAACAGTGTGAAAGAAGCAAACATAATGTTAGGTTTCATTTTAAAAAGCACTGAGTTTATGAAAATAACTTTCCTTATAGATTAGTTGAGACTATAGTGGGACTATTAAATTCATAGGCATAATACTTTTTACAAGACACTTAATCTGACATATACTCAGATGAGGTTAACTGGGAAGGTGGGATACCCCGAAAATAAGCAGTCAAAAATGGAAATTTTTACTTTTAAGTAAAATTTTTATTTATAAGCAAAATCTTTAAATTCCAGGGATTGTATAAAAGATTAGCAGGAGCTAAGTAACTAGATAAAGCAAGGATCACCCTATGATCTAAAATGTTTCCAAAGAGGCCAGATGGCCATTTGCCAAGGATGCCACTGAGGCAATTCCAGCATCCAGCATCCAGCGGGAACGGAAACAATCTTTGTTATTTCCATCTCTAGATGTTTTGACTTCCAGTGCCTGAAATTAATATTCATAAGTAGGTATATAAGATTAATAATTCTTAATTATAAAAATGGCAGCTTCATATAGTTCAACCTAAAGGTCCAAGTTTTCCAAGGTGTCATTAGTCATTATTACTCACCGATGAGTAATACCTAGCAATTATGTGTTCACTTAGAGACCAAGGGTATCAATCACTGTGTTCTAGGTAAAAAGATATCTTGTATGTACCTTCCCTATATAGAGGGGTTTGATGGGAAGGCAGGTATTGATTTTCTCTGCAGGAACAGGGTTGGAAAGGTGAATGTAGTTTGCAGGGGAAACAATAAGCTGGAGTTGAAATTTAGTATTGTTATTATTTAGTATCAATCTCTAGATAACAGGCACAAGTTCATAATCTAAAAATATTACACATGTTTTACAAGTCACATTTTCGCAATAATTACGATTTCCAGCTATATTAAGGGTTCATGAATTTTCAATACTGGTTATTACAGGAGAATAAAATAGGTACTAAATTAGGTAACTTTAGGGATTTATGTCATGTGCTTTACATGGTTACTGCGGGTGGGGGGGGAAGTAAAAGGAGTAATATAAAAATACAAAATGTATTTTATGCATAAAATGTAAAAAGTGAAAATATCAATGTACCCAATCTACGTTATAGCTACACAAAGTTTTCTTCAACTTTACATACCAAGTACTCCTTTCCTATTTGTGTGAAGAACAAATAAAATTTCATGATGAAAATTTTCTAATAAATACTACTATTCATAATCTGAAGCGATAACTAGGGCAAGCATTCAGCTTCCTACATACTCTAACACAAGAGCAAAATAAAGTAGTTCCATCTTAGATCTGATATGTACAGGGGCAAAATAGCCCCAGTGGCCCAAATAGCCAATGTCTTCGAGGGGTCATATATGGTAATAGCTCCTTTGGCATTAAATGATAACTCAACACCAGGCACATATATTTGAATTAAAAATGTCACTGCAAAGGAAGGAAGGAGCAATACTATGTCACAGCTTAAAAGAGAAGGCAAAGAGTTCATTTGTTTGAACTAACTACAATGTTTCTTGGGGCAATTAAGGTTCCCTACTAATTTGCAAATACAGCACAGAAGGATGGGGAACCCCTCTTTCATCCCTCTCTCTCTTTCTTTTGTTTAAGATTTTATTTATTTATTTTTGCATAGAAGAACTGGAATGTAGGCCAGAGGTGCAGGGGGTGAGAGGATTCACTGAGACAGAGTGAGGAGCAGAGCAGATGGGTTTACTGAAATATACTGCTAGGGGGAGCAGGGGGCAGGACAGTAGTGGTCTGCTGTGCCATATGTGGGTTAGCTCCCTGGCCAGGGATCGAACTCAGGCCATCTTGTGGGCCTTGGTGGTCACTGCCGTGATAGTCCCGAGACTTAACCCCTAAGCCACCAGGGGTTTATCTTTATCTTTTACTGACAACCACAACATCCCCTCTTTTATGTTGAAAGATCAGAAAAAACATGTCTTTTCATAAGCTATTACGTGAAAGTCTGTGGTGAGTTACACATTTTCACTCTCCAAATAAATGAGAAATCAGTTTCCTTAACCACCTTCTTCTGCCTGTATTGGAAAAGAAGGCCTCTATTAAGTTCCACTCTGAATCCCCAAGAGGAATCCAAAGATTTCATTCAAAATTTTGATCTAAATTTTCACTGAGAGTCAAAGTGTTTATGCCAAACCAGAGGCTTGATCATGCTTAACTGCCATGGATAGACAGGAGTATCTGTTGATACAGATGGGTCCAAAGCAGCCTGGTACTCACCTGAGCTGTAGCTGTCAGTAGATGACTGAGAGATGGAACGAGACAGAGAACGACGTCCAATTTTGGTAGGACGTTTGTTGAATTCTTGCTTCTGGTCAGCAAATTGGATCTGCTAAGAAAAAGAACTCTAATCATATAAAGGAAAAGAACCTCCATTTTGAGACAGCAACTCCAGGCTTACTTTAGAGGACCTTACCTCACTCCATTTGATCTGATTTTAACAATCCATATTTAGAATTTTAAATCTCTTTGGAGAGAAGAAATTTGATTTTCTATCAAATTTAAACCTTTCATCTATTCTCTAACTACAAGCATCTGACAAAAGAGAGAGAGAGAGAGAAAGAGAGAGAGAGAGAGAATGGGATGTTCTGGTTAAAATAAATTTTTAGAAAGTTGAGTCATATTTAGAAATTCTTTTATAGTTTCACTGAAAATTAAAGCTGGAAAGAATCTTTGAGACTATCCTAATCTTCATAATCTAGATGAGAAACCTACGAGATACAGTAAGGTAAAGTGACTTGCTTTCATGTTTTAAGGTACTCAGGAAATGATATGGTATTATAAAAAAAATAGGATTTCCATTCAGACAGAACTTTCTGAAACTGCATTTAAATCCTGCCTATCACACTCATTTTCCTTGTGATACTGGTCAAGATACTTGTGAGTCTCCTTTTCTAATAAGTATCACAAAAATGAAGTGTTTACCTCACAAGTTTTAGGGACCATTAAGTGAAACAATGTATGTGATCTGTGAAACAGCAGGAAAGTGAATAAACTTACCCTCACTCCCTCTCTTAGAGTTCGGTGTTCTTGTAACTCTTGCAAGTAGTCACTCTAGTTGTTAAAGGCTTTCTAAAATGTTTTAATTGACTCTTCAATACTAGTAAATACAGTAAACATTACTATATTTAATGTTTGGTACCCTAAGTACCTAACAGCCACACTATTGTTCATTCATTCACTATAACAAATGTAAAAAGACCAAGTGATTGGACTGAGTATTAATCTCAAAACTCCGGAGGTTGCATTTTGGACAGTATTTTACAAAGACTTTCTTGCAATCAGTTGGAGGTTCCAACTGATACTTTATAAAACTATACAAATCAAAGCTCACATCATTTATTTAACAAATAACTTTTTCTTTTTCTCTAACTGGATATATACATAACCTTAGCTTATTCTGGAGCTAAGGTGGCATGGAGGCAGGAAGGAACAGAGGTCTGATACCAATTCTGCCTTTCACAATGAAGGGTAGAATAAAACAGCATACCAGAATGAACATATCATTGTGGGGTACATTTTCTGCAGTTAGAGGTAACTGTTGAGTCATGTGAATATTGAGGAAAGGGACCAATACTAATCCTGTGTAGTAGTTTATAGTTTGCAAACTGTTTTCAGCAATAGGGAAATTCATTAGATTAGAAGCTTTCTGCAAAATTAAAAATTGCAAAATTGATATTTTGTTAAAGTAGCAATTTATTCCAAAAAGATAACTTGCCCATTCTTTGCACTCCTGTGGGATGTATATGAATTTCCATGTACTTCTCTTACCACAGCACTTATCACACCCAATAGAACTGTCTACCTACCTATTTGTATCCCGTGAAACTATAGGCGCCATAAGGGCAGGGGCTGTGTATCTTATACCCTTACATCCTCAGGCACAAATGTTTGACACATGGTAGCAATACTACAGTGAATATGTAGTAGTCTATTCTATCTTCACTGTCTGCATTTGGTTGACTATTAAATAGATATGGTAAGCAAAGCCAACCACAGAGTTAAAAGAATTTCTATGAGTAAAAAGGTTGGGAAGGAAGAAGGTGGGTGAGAAGATAAGAGAGAGGAGAGAAGTCAGGTTCAAAACTCTGGCTTCCATTTCACCAACCTTGTTCAAGACAATATGGCTTTATTCTTTTTTGAGGCCCATGTAGGAAAAGGAGTAACTGATTTCCAAAGGCCACAATGAGTCACTAACTTCAGCAGTGCCTCCTTTTAAAAAGGAGTAACATAAACCCTGTCTCAGAGGAGTAACAAACCCCTCCTCCCACCCACATACCACTAGAGGGGGCCACTCACTATACTCTAGATTTGTAGGGCTAGGAGAGGTTACATACTCATTTATGTCAGAAACACTAAATAATATAGCCTATCTGCATCTCATCATCTCAAAACAGTTTCGCTATGCTAAGTCCTTTTCTCTATAAAGTCTTCTCCATTCGGCTATCTCTTGGCACTAACTGAAGACTAGGTTATGCAGGCTTTCTCCACTCAGAAACCAGGGGTCTAACCCTTGTTTATTCACTAGACTCAAAATTCCAATTTCTTTTTAAGACAAAAAAATATCAGATGAAGAGACTATACACTTACATATAAGTTACACAATTTTCCCAAGAAATAAATCTTTATCGTTTACTGACAACCACAACAGCCCTGGTATCTCCCCCCCTCCCGCCCCCTCCCAGTTAAAAACCATTACATTCTTCACTCAACAGTTCTCCTTGTGATACAGTAATCCACCCACCCCAGAGCTGTGGTACTCTGGTAGGTTCTACCCCTAACTTTCCTACCTCTGAAATCAAAGGGTTCTTTACGGTAACTCTCCTTTTCCATTGCAGAGAGTACAGTCTAGTTTCAACAGGCATCAAGGCACCGGAGGGAAAGATTGTTAGGAGAGGGGCAGCTCACCTTACGCAGAAGGAGGAATAAAAGCAGGAGAGGAGAAAAGCAGCTGGGCTCCTACAATAATGGCTACAGCAGCAGCAGCAAGTCTGGTAAGTAAAAGTTTAGCCTCACCTGGGCCTTAATCCCAGAATTGCTATTGACAATGTACTTCTTCTTGCTGCTCAGCATAGTGACATTCCCAGCTCTACTGCCCCTCTTCGGCCCAGGGACCCTTGCGGCTAGGCCTTTAAACGCTCCTCATCAGCAGTTCTGTTGGCTCTGGTTCCAGCTAGCTACTTTTTTTTTTTTTTGGTGGCTCCGACTGGGGTGTTACCCTTCCCTGGGATCCCTGAAGCAGTTCCAACAACCCCTCCAGCAGTGGAGCCCAATTTAATATGGCATTTTGGTTAGTGGCTCATCAGCCATTCCTAATTCTGGTGGCTGTTTTGCTTTTACTTATTTATTTTTCCTAAACACCTAATTACACAGATCCTCTGACCTCTAAACTTTAACAAGTCCCCTCACAAAGCCCAACATGCATGCGTGTAACAATAGGTTATTTATATAACCGGTGCACTTTTTGCCAGCTATAATTAACTTGCTAATTAGGTTCCTTTTTAACCTTACCTCCTCCTTTTCCATGTCAGATGATTTTAGTTAACCTAGTCTCATTAGAAAAAAATTAACTATATAGACCCGCTAAAACAATGAGGGAATTTATTAAGACAGTAAGAAAAAAAAATAATGGTGCCAAGTGCTCAGGCCAGTCCCTACCCTACACTTTGTCCTTGGATTAGTCAGACTGGGGACACTGATTTCAGCCCTATCACCAAGGAAATCAACTTTCTCAGTCCACTGAGTTGCTCTAGATTTGTGTATCTTTAATTCAGGTTTTGGCATTTGGATTCTAGTCCCATCTCAAGATTGTTGCTGATCTGGTGTTGGATGACTCTGCTTTTTTCAAGAAGTGTGTATTTTGCAGGTGTGACTACTGTGAAAAGTTGACTTCTATGAAGACATTTTAAAATGGAGCCAGGGAGCCATTACAGAGAAAGTACATTACCCATCTCCTCTGAATTGGGTCAAAGACCTTTAGACTGGGCCCAAAACAATTGTTTTTAGATGCCAACAACAATTGTTTGAGGCTGATTAGAGACTTAGCGAATCAATCAGTTCCCTTTTCATCTTTTCAAGAGAATCAGTAACCAATTATGTATAGCCAAGAGTAGCTTAAGCCTATTAACATTAATTAACTATTCTCTTTAACCACTTATTTTCCTCTTTTCTACTCATAAAAACTGTCCCTCCTTGAGGCACATTTTAGTTTTTCTACTTGCATATGTGTACCCTGAATTGCAATTCTTTGATCCGAAATAAATGTGTTTTGTCTTTTTAATTGTCCTCTGAATTTTTAGGTTGATACCACAAAAGGAAGATTCCTATTTCCTCTGAGTCCCCAGAATTACAACCTTGTAACATATCAAATAAGGAATGAACAGGCAAAGAATCACATTATTTGTTGATTTCAGCAAGGGACTCAGTGAATAGTGAACCTACATTCAACTGTATGTTACAGAGATAAGAGTGGAAAAGTGATCTGAATTCTTCCTAAAAAAAGAAGACTGCCTGATGAACACAAGGAAGAACATTAAATTGAGAGAAAATGTCTCTGGAGGAACAGAGTAAGGGGAGACTATTTACTGAGTGCCAACTCTGCACAGCCCTAGGTATATGTTATGTCTTAATCTACCTAAGAACATCTACATAAGAATTCTAAGAAATAGGCATTATTATCTCTATTTGACAAATTGGGAAAGTGCAGCTCTGAGAAAACAAGTGCTTTATTTGAAGTTACACAGCAAGTAAGTGATAGAAGTGAATGAAAACTTGTGTTTGTTATGTATGTCTAACATAAACACAAACATTACACCATATTACACCAGAAGACCAAAAATTCCCCTGGTCCTACTCCCAGCTGCATTAGCTCACCTTATTCTTCTTAGCTTAGCTTTACATTTACTTAATTTAAAAATACTTTTAAAGTTTACTTTCTTATCAGATTGGTTTTGGATATGGCATCATCCCAGATGATCTTGGGGCCCTGATCAAATCATAATTCTGAAACTGGGCCTCCCCGGTGGCGCAGCGGTTAAGCGCTGCGCTGTGGAGCTGTCGGCAGCGGCTACGCGAGTTCGACGCCCGGCCAGGGAGAATCCCACATGGCGCGGCAGACCTCTCCTGCCTCGCCCGCTGCTCCCCTCAGCAGTGTATTTCTGATCTGCCTGTTCTGCTACCCGCTCTGTCTCTGGTGAACCCTCTCGCCGCCCCATACCTCTGGCCTGTACCCCAGCTTGTATGCATAAATTAAAAAAAAAAAATTAAAAAAAAATCATAATTCTGAAACTGCTAATCATAGAAGAATTAGAACTCTAACAGCTTTTTAACTGGCAATTGTGTCCAATGTCACCACCATAAATTGAAATAGACATCAACTGAACTTAAACACTGATGTTCTTCATCACCCAGGAAAATTCTGATTCCTTACTCATAATTTCAGGAAATGAAACAGATCAGTCTTTTCTGTTTGCCTCATGGATCTCTAAACTTTTGCTTGTCCTAACCAAGGATGTTCACCTTAGTACACGCTCAGCTGGTTTCTTACTTTCCCCATCCCGATGAAGAGGAACTTCTTGGTCCAATGGCTTAAGCCACTGGAATTGATCTATACCAAATAAACCAGAAGCCATCTTAGGGAACGATTACGACAGGAAGAGTCTTACCACTTAACAATGTTACCTATCAAAGTAGGTCTCAAACTATCATGCATTAAAATCACCTGGGGGCCTTATCAAAATACACTGCCCAGTCTCGCTCCTTCCACCCCCCATTTTCTGACTTAGTAAATCCAGTGTGACCCAAACTTTTGCATTTCTAACAGCTCCCAGGTAATGCTGATGCTGCTAGTCTGCAGAAAGCACTATGAGGTCACTTCTCTAAGTGGCTCTTGATGCAAGTAAGAATAAAGTAGCCCTAATTCTCCCCACTCTCTCCTTAGCCAACAATTTTATCCTGTCTGTGACTACAACCATGGAGGCACACATTCATAGGCAGAAAAGAAAAGTTTATCTGAAAAGTCAGAAGAGAACAGGGTGCTCCTTTCTTTATACCCAATATGGAGAACTGGGTCTAATTCTGATTTCTAAAACTTAAGACTTTAGTAGATGGTTAACACATTAAGAAAAACAGATCTCATCAGGCGGATAGAAAAATCTATTTACCCTAAAAAGGATCAAGCCAAGAGAAACCAATTAATTTCAAGTATAGCAGGTCCTCGGATAACATCATTTCAGTGTCATTTTGTTTGTCATCTTTTGGGGGAAAAAATCCTGGCCCCCACATTGAACAATATGAAATTATCTGTTATAGATTGTTTTGTTTAAAGTTGCAGTATCCAAGAATCTATTGTGGACTTTAAGCAAGGACTTACTAGACATAAAGTAGTACGACAAAGAATAATGATCAGAGGTTCTTTCTCTGTCTCCTTTTAATGTTTGCTTTACTTAACATTCGTAATCCTCATCTGTAAAATGGGAACAATGATCTCCACTTTGCCTATTTCAAGTGTGTGTTGAGACAAAAGTATGTGAGAGTTTGAAGTCTACATAATGATACACAAGTCTAAAATATTAACATTTCTATTCTTTTGGGACAAAAGTTCTTCAAAAGTTCTAGGAGTCAATGGATGTCAAGAACCCTCTAAAACAGAATGCCAAATTTTGTGTATGTGTATGTGTATATATTCCATAAATGAGGGGCCACAGTTTTCAACAGTTGCTCCAATGGGTCTCTGCTTAAGTGTCAATCCTGACCCAGAGTTACAGTCAAGCTACCTATACCACCAGTTCCCTGACACCTTAAAGGTTTGTGTCTCACTTTCAAGCAGATATGGTTCAAGCGTTCTTAGAGCTATATCTCCTTTCCAAGTCAAATAAGCTGCAAGAACAAATTCTTCACCTATAAAAAGGATTACTTCTAGCTGGAAGAGAATTGGGTAACCACTAAACAAATTCAATTAGGGGCCTCCCTGGTGGCCGAGGGGTTAAGTCTCAGGACTACCATGGTGATGGCCCCACCACAGCATCCTGAATTCGATTCACAACCAGGGAGTTTCCCACATGGCGCAGCAGACCTCTCCTGTTTTGCCTGCTGCTCCCCTCAGCAGTGTATTTCAGTAGATCCGTCTGCCCTGCTCCCTACTCGTCTCTGGTGAATCCTCTCACCCCCGCACCCCTGGCCTACACCCCAGTTCTTCTGGCAAAAATAAACAAATAAATTTTTTTTAAGTCAATCAAATTTCCTATGGAAAAGTATCATTACTACGGAGAGCTTAGGTGGGAGGAAAAAATACTACAATGTAGAAACCTTTAAAAAAGGTTATTGCTGATCTCCCCTGATCACATAAGAGGAGGTATTTCATCTACCAGTGAGGACTAAAATATTTCTCAGTGGAAGTAAAAACACGCTAATAAGAATAGTCTTTGGAAAAGATGTGTTCCCACATGTACAGCTGCCTGAACAAGGTTAAGAAAATCCTTTACATGAAAAGAGCTGAGGAGCTGTCTCCAGCAGAAATTTCCAGTGACTGATGCAATGTTAACTTGAAAGTCCACCAGGTCAGTTCCTGAGATTGGGGTTCTTCAAACTTCATCCTGGCTTATATCCCTGCTGGGAATCAGATGTGAGCACTGTCGGCTGCTCTCTGTGGTCCAAGTCTATTCTCTGAGGGGCATGCAGGTCCCTTTTTGCAGCTGCTGCTAGTTAACAAAAAGGGAGGTGTTATAATATACCTTCTCTAATAAATTTTCCTCCAAGAAAGTTTGAGAACCTTCTCATATTTCCTCCAGAGGTCAGAAGTTTCAGTGGAAATTTCATTATATGAACATGGAAACGGGAACATGAGTCAGACATTTGTTAAAGCTTTCTTTAACAATTTCAACAAAGTCGAAATTTTGGCCCAACATGGGAGTTGGCTCCAGGGTTTTCTATTGGGGATTAAAAGGTACTCAAACATTTCATGGTAAGATCTGGGAATCTATAGGAAAATCACTGGAGGGTGTTCAGTGGCTTACTTTGTTGGCTAAGTGGATATGGGTGGCAGCCTAACAAAGTACTTCCAGACCAGGTCAGAAGTTAATGACTTACGTGGTATCTGAAAAGAAAGTCTTAAGAGGTTTGTCTTTGACAAGGAAAAGATAGATGAGAAAACAAAGTTATTGACGACTATACTGCCCTCCTTTGCAACACACACACACACTCATTGTTCTCATTGTTGTTAAAAAAATCTACTGATCCACAATATATGATCAAAAGGTCATTTTCCTGGTTTTTGAGTGAGAAGGGCCAAGAAATCACTAAATAAGAGAAGCCATTTTAAAACAAAGCAGAACTATGCTTTATCAAAAAATGTTTTCTGAAAACTAAAAAGCATAGGTCATATCCCTTAAGTAATTCCAACACTAATTCCTTTAAGACAGTTTTCTTGTCTCAAAATTAAAAGAAGGTATGTAGGTAAAAGATCACAGGAACTCTTCTTAAGAAGTGGTGCTTAGCAGGTACAACAGTGACAACTATTTCATACAGCAATAAGTTACTGTAAAACTTCTATTGATTCTTAGTTGGCATGTTAATGTTCCATGGACTCCTGTGATATCCCTTTATGAAGTAGCAAAGTTTAATATCTTAATGTGGGTTCCTCCCTTAAGAAAACCAGAATTCTTGCTCCCCTTTCTCATGCTATTAGTGGTTGACTGGAGGTTGAAAACAAATTTAAAAACCCAATTACAATTATTAATTCAATCCATTAATTCTAAAACACTACATTATTGGAAATAAACCTTTGGATAATTTCTTCCCATCAAATGTTTTAAAACGCAGCACTTAATCTTATCAATGAAACAGTATCAAGAACAACAGTAACCTCAAAATAGCAAACAACAGCTGGACTGAGAGTTGAAAGTCAGGCTTCTCAGTTGGGTCTTTGTTATGCCTACTATATACTTCATTTCATTACCAATGGCTTTTTCCTTTAAATCCACAATTCCATAAACACTAAAAAGAACTTGGAATATATTGTATATCCTCTAATCAGTTTTTCATAGGAAAATCTCTCTCAATTTCCCCATGGAAAACTGGTTAGACAATATATATATAATGTATTATCAATATTATATATTATGTAATATATATAGAATATAAACTGATACTGTAAGATATCAAGCTAAACCTAGGAACATAAAGATGGCTGCTATTTTTAAATTAAAATTCAAAACTAGATCTAAAATAACAGGTTTTATGTGTTAGTTCTTATCAAGAAATAAGTCCTTATTATCATTATATTAAAGGTCTTTATTAGGCAAATATGGTATTTTGAAGAGTAGTACCAAGAGAATTATAGTTCTTGCCTTTTAGAAATATACGTATATCTAAATGAACAGCTGGGGGAAATGTTTTGACTGGAGGGAAAAAAATGGGTAGCTAGGGAAGGAATGTTTCAAATCTTTTTAGAGACTTAAGAGAGTACCATTTTGAGAAGTTCTATTTTTCTCACTATTCTTTTTCTTTACCCCCATGAGAAATAAAGCATCAGTTTGCAAATAGAATCCAAAGCAGTACACCACTAGCAGCAGGGAATCTCCACCCAGCACAGACAACCAGGCAGTTCTCAGACATTCCACAGTTTCACTTGTAGCTAAGGAACAGGGGTGATCCAGGACATAGAAACTAATTAGAAATTAGAGTAAGAGCAGTTTTTCCAGCCACAGTTCCTGGTAGAGACTTCTCACTACCGGTGATCTGTGTCAGAAATGACTGCCTCATTATCAAGATACAGGAAAAGCAGAGTGACCAAACAACTCACCATCCATTCAGGCATGTGAAAAGCTGAGGTGCCCTCGTTACCATCCCACTTCTCCATAGTGCAGGCTTGGGTAATATTATATCTTGAAGCAAAAGGAAAAGCTGGCTTGGAAATACCAGGTTTTTCTGAGTGCCCCAAAACAGAACCAGATCTAGTGATTCAGCAGTTCACAATGTCTCGCATCCCCCTTCACAGAGGACTCCTATTCAACTCAAGATCATTAGCTAAATGCCTGAAAAGTCCCTCACTGGCCAGTTTCAAACCTCTGTTTCCAATTCAAAAGCAGAGCCAATGTAAGGTTCTGCACCCAGACACAGAACTGCCTACAGGGCACTCCCTGTTTAGGGCTACCAGATATTCTACCCCCAGCTTCCCAGTGGGGACTTTCTACAGCAGTAGTCAGCCTCTCCCTTTCCCTGTGTAAGGCACTTGTTAATTTTCTCCCGCCCCTTAGGACACGTCACTGGAGGTGCTGATACCAAGATCAATACGGATCGAGGTAAAGAAGGCACTCCCATTTCTCAAGAGTTGCTTGATTTGGATCAGTACAGTAAATAGGCGTTTCCTTGAAATTGAGTTCCTTGTGGCTGTCAAGCTGAAACAGCTATGCAGAAGCTTTCCATCTGCTCACACTAGGGATCTGGCACCAAACGCAGGAGTACCTCTAGTTAAATTCTCATTACATAGGAGATTCGGATGGCGCCAGAGAAGATCTCTTGCAAAATCAGAACTTATTGGAAGCTCCAAAGAAAGTTATAGGCCCACAACTCCCTCTACTGGCTCCCGGTGCTTATGTACATGACACTCTAAGGGCCGTTAGCAGCAGAAACAATATAAGTGCAGACTGTAAACTTGCTGCTTCTCTGAGCCCAGTCAGGTGCTCAGAGATTTGGAGGGAGTCAGGGTTTCCAGTCAAGACTGGTGAGCCTTTCCAGCGCCCAAGTCCCACGTCTGGTTTTAGGAAGGACCAGGATATCAACACAGTAGACCTACACACTACAGTAATCTTAAAGAACCTTGAAAGCCATTTCCTCTTTAGGTTCCTCCTTATATTCCTGTATCAGCAAGCTTTTCTCTGCACACTTTGGAAGTCTGGAAATAAGAAAAACTAGAAAATTGGTGAACCTAACCTATTTTACCCACTTAGTTCATTCCTAGAATATATTATCCAATAAGAGTGCCACAGAGTCCAGGGGCAAAGTAAGCCCAATAACGTATGTCTGCTTTGTTCTTCTTCAAGACCAGGGACTCTCTACAGTGTTAAATTCCACTGCAGAGGATACTTTCTCTGGAGCTGATAATATTATTAGGGTTGAAGATTCTTTGGCCTCTAGGGCCATTACTAGTTAAGAGAATAGTCCCTCAGATATGGAATGAAGGAGGAAGGTAATGAGAAGAGGTATGGTAAGATGCCACTGAAGACATAACTCCAATGACTGGCCAAGAGATCTAGACTAGAGAGAAAGGCAAGTGAAAACAGAAGGGAACGACTGGACCGGGTGAAAACAGAGCTATGAAGGATTAGAGATCACAGGGCAGGTGAGGATCAGACGCAGTAAGAAGGAACAGCAGAAGTGGAAGTAAAGGAAGCTGTGGTGATAGAGAAGCTGTGGAATGAAGCAATTTGAGTGCTGACAAGATACAGAAGGTTGATGGAATGCAGGAGAGAGACAAGGCCCGGGTCAGGGTGTCAATTCCGATAAAAGCCTTAGCTCCCAGCAACCTCCATTAGTGCCTTCTGGTCTTCCCTTTATCTAAAACTTCTTAATAAAATGTCAAGTTACACCTGCTGACTAAATTTCCTATGGTATATTTCATGTGGTTTAAATATATCTAAAATCAAAATTATTGTTCCATCTCTCCTTTTCCCTCCCCTGCCAACAATTTCTTCTCTGTACTTTCCTACCACTGTTCCTGCAGTCCACCAGATAAAAAAAAATCACAGTCATCTTTGATTTCCCCGTTCCCTAGTCCTCAGAACAGTTGCCAATTACTTTTGAGCCCTCCTGCACCCTGTCTCTCACATATCCCTCCCTGTTCATTTTTACTGTCTCCTAAAAACCCTCTAAAATCCTTTCCAGGAGGATCCTCGACTATCGCTATAATACATACTCTGTTCTCAGGTGCACACTATTACCTACTGTTTCCTTAGTGTGCAGTTGTATGATGGCTGCTAAGCACACTGGTTTTAGAATAGAGCAGATGTGGGCTACAGTCCTTGCTCTGCCATTTAGTCAACCTCTCTGTTCCTCCAATTTCTAGTCTATACAGTGGAAATAGAAAAGCCACATCACAGGGCTGATGCTGGGATTTAAAAAGTATCATGCACGAAGTACCTAATAAATGGTGGCTCTTACTTATGACATTACTGTGTGTGTCCTTCCCCATCTTAGTGCCGTTGCCCAAGCCATTTTCTCAAACGGAAATGCATTCAGTTGCCTTCACTTCCATCATCTCACTTATTCAAATTCTTCAATGTTCAGTTCAAATGATGATTTTCTCATGAAATCTGACCTAAAGAAAGGAATCTCCCTTTCCTCTAATATTGTTCTTTTCTCATATAGCTACTTTCAGCCTTTCCCGTGTCATCGTTAATGAGCACATGCTACGCCAGGTGGACTCCAGGCTCTTTGGGGGCTTAGCCGACTTTGAATTGGCTGCAGTGTCTGGCAAACAGTATGGGATTGTGTAACAGTCAGACATTTTTATGCTGTATGTATACCTTATAATGCTCTGGGGGAAACTTGCATAATCAATGTATTCAATATATTTATGTCCATTTTATAGGAGTTGGACATTATTTTACATATAGAGGGACTTAGTTATATTAATGGCCATAGTTATGACTTATTTGTGTTGTGTCCTTTAGTGCATTTTTAACCTTAGTGCAGTTTAATTATAATATTATCTCTCCAGGAATACATAATCCACTTTCCATTGCTTGATCTGCTTCAATTATAATCTATTATGATCTGCATCACGATGAAGCTTTTGAGAATAAATTAAGGCCAAAAGACTGTGAGAGTGGGCACAACCCTTCAAATAGTACAGTGATCAGCAAATTACCAAATTACCTGGTGCTCCTGTGGATGTTTTCCACATAACCATTTACTAAATAAATGGAAGATGAATGTCCTCAAGAAAGGTTAAAATATGGAAGATAGGGCCTCCCTGGTGGCGCAGCGGTTGAGCGCTGCGCTGTGGAGCTGTCAGCAGCGCGCGATGCAAATTCGACGCCCAGCCGGGGAGAATCCCACATGGTGCTGCCTCGCCCGCTGCTCCCCTCAGCAGTGTATTTCTGATCTGCCTGTTCGGCTGCCCACTCTGTCTCTGGTGAACCCTCTCGCCGCCCGGCGCCTCTGGCCTGTACCCCAGCTTGTATGTATAAATAAATAAATCTTTAAAAAAAAATATGGAAGATAATGTCTCTTAAGGAATCTAGGGTTAGAAATAAAAGGATAAACACATGTAAAATATATCACTTTGGCAGGCTAAAGTAAATGTTATTTACTTAGTTGTAGTTTGTGAGTGTGTGTATCTATTTTAAATGCATAGGCTTCATTTGAAAACTGCAGCCTAACTATACTTTTCTATAATGATTCTAAACCAAAAATAAAACAGTAGCTATTACATTTGGGAACTGAAGGCTATTAGTTGAGATGGCATAAGGTATAGGTCTAAGTATTACTTATAAATTTATTTCCAATTTAATTTCATTTTACCATAATGTACCTTAGATGATACCACTATAGGAAGGGCAGGAGTGAGACTACTGCAATTGATGATAATAATCACCTTTACATTTAGGTGAGGGGTTTACAACTTTAAAAAAAAGTTACATAAACTGCACCTGCTCCTGCAGTCTTCTGTTTTATAACAATTGATGAAGTGTGTGAATAGCTCAAAAGACTCATTTCACTCTCAGAAGAAGGACCTGAAGTTCAACATGACAGTGGTGTGCCCACCACTGGTGTCCAGCAGTAGTATCATCATTAATGGGAGCCAGCCAGAGACTTGCAGAGTGATGAGTGTATGCATGGCTCGGAGGGAAAGGACAAGAAGTTACTGTCTCCACGGATGGATCAAAAAGAACCAGGCAGTGGAAAAAAGGTAACTGCGATGGCAAAACAGTTTTAAACAAGAGGAAGTAAATCTGGAGCATCATAAGGCACAGGGCAAAGAATACAAGAATATTACCCTGTTTTCTATTCCTGGCTTATCCCTAAATGGCTTTATTAGACTTTGGCAAGTCACCTAATTACTTTCTTCTTCAGTTTCCTTATTATAAAATGAGGGGAAGGTGGGTAAGAGTGAACTATGGAATGTTAGAACTGGTTCCTTCCAGATCTGACATTCAATATTTCTAATCCATTGCATTTCTCTGAGGCCATTAGAAACACTACTCCTTAGTCACCAGAATTACACACTTTATTGCAGAGGCTAATGTTCCTAACCAACTGAGTTCAAAGTTCCATCTGGTCAATTACGAGGCTTGCTGGAACTGCTAGGCTTTAAATCTTCCTTGCCCCTCCAAACTTATAATGCCAGTACTGCCACAGTAACTGGAATTGCTGAGTCTTCCCCTTACCCCACACTCTAAGTGCTAGATATACTCAGTTCCTCAGTGATCTTAAGATCCACATTCCACAGGTATTTTAGACACAAAAGAGAGCCATCACCATTTCAGGTGCACAACAGGCTTTAGAAACTATTACCCACCTTCCCCTCATTTTATAATAAGGAAACTGGGCTTGCAGTCTAGCTCATCACTTACTAGTTGTGTATCTGCAGGTAAACTATGTAACTTTTTGAGCCTTTGCCTCCACATCTGCAAAACAGAATAACAATACTTTCCTCACACTTATGTTACAAAGATTAAATAATACATAGAAATACACACCAAGCACTTAACTTAGTGCCAGGAAATGATTTTGTCCCAAAGTAGACCTCGAAGACTGATCTGAATCTTGAATCACCATTTACCTTACAACCTTAAGCAAATTACAAATTACTTATGCTCGAGTGCCTCCATTTTCTCATCTGTAAAGTGGGGATATTAAGAGTATCTGCCTTTTAGGATTACTGAGCTATGTATCACTTGTGTCTAGATCTTGAGAGCACTGTTTAGAATTTATTATTAATATTAAAATTATTTAACATTTACTAAATAAATGTAAGATGTACATCTCCTAGCACGCCCAAATCTATCTTCTCTTCTTATATATGGTATTTTAATTTAATCAATTACACCACAAATATTTACTGGGATCTAATCACGTGCCAGGCAGTATACAGAAATACAGCCCCCACCCTCATAGTGCTTAGAATCTAAGAGAAAGGTAACTAAATACATAATTACAAGTAAGGTGTGAAAAATGATAATGTAAGCACAGGGTGTTATAGAATATATGACAAAAGTGCCATATTGGAGGATAGCATCAGAGAAGCTATATTTAAGCCACAAGGTAAATAAGAAGTAGGGGGTACCTGTTGTGTGATGACAAAAGGAGTTGAGAAAGGCATTCGAAATAGGAAGGACATGTACTCCATGATATCCCTGTCCTTTCTTGTTCATACCAGCTGTCGAAAGCCTGACCATCATCATAGCTATCAAAATCAGTGCTTCTTAAGCTTCAATATTCATACATATTATTTGGAGAGCTTATTAAAATGGAGTCTGATTTATTAAGTCTGGACTAGAACCCAAGATTCTACATTTTAAATAGCTCTCAAATGACGCCAAAACTGTTAAACTACATTTTCATAAGAGGCCAGTATGTCCAGCTCTCTAATAGCCTACTTCAATTCATTAAATTCAACTTACTTATACACATTTTAAAAATCATATCAAATCATTCTTGTTCATAATGCCTCAATAACTCCCCAGTGTCTTCAAAATAAAATATACATCCTTAGGATGATACCTAAGACCCTTCCCAACTTTGCCTCTGCAGCCTACTGAGCCTCAGCTCTCTGAATCGCCCCATGTCCCCAGTCTGAAAACACATGCAACCACACACGCACATCTTTCACCATTTAGCTTAGCTGTAACTTCCTTCAGTACATATTTCCAACTCCTGGTCTAGGTTAAGAATCAATTCTATGAGTTGGGGCCTCCCTGGTGGTGGAAAGGGTTAAGTCTCAGCATTATGCTGCTACAGGCAGCCACTGCAGCACAAGTTCAATTCCTGGCTAGGAGCTTCCCATGCAGTGCAGCACACCTCTCCTGACTCGCCCACTGCTCCCCTCAGCAGTGTATTTCAGTCAGTCTGCCTGTTCTGCTCTCCACTCTGTCTCTGGTGAATCCTCTCACCACCCCCTATCCCCCGCACCTCTGGCCTACACCCCAGCTCTTTTATGCATTAAAAAAAAGAATGAATTCTATGAGTTAATGATTAAGTCCTCCAGACTGATTTCTATCATAGCATGTCAGTGTTGATACCGTCATTTGTCTGTTTCCACACTAGAACTGAAAGCAATCTGGGGGCAGAGATGGTATGTCTTATTCCTGCATTTTTAAGTGCCTAACAGTGAAGACCAGTCAATGTGTGCTGAATGTAAATGTTAAAGAACAGCTAGCTCACAGCAAAGCCCAAAATAAATACAATATAGGACAAGCACCTGAAGGGTAAAAGGAAGAAAAAGAGAGTCAGGTACAATTAAGAATTAACAAGACCATAAATAGAAGCATCACCATAACAAAATGATGGCTAGTATAGCCAAATGAAACTCCTGGCCACTAAGTCAATCACCATTTCTCAGATAAACACTTAAGCAATAGGGAGACTGCAGTGCACTACATCATGGACCAAACCACCTTTCCACTCCCTCTCGAATCTGGGAGTGGAGTGTGGACTTAAACCCTCAATTTCCCTGACACAGCTAACAGTGCTCCACTTAGGTCAGAGTTCGGTTTGCTGCACAGTTAAAGTCACCCTTGCTAAAACCATCCTTATAAAGAGGTCAATTTTAACTTGAAAACAATCAGAATAAAAGTTGGGAGGGATTCGCATTCAGGACCCTTAAGTTCATCACAGAGTTGAGGATGAGGTGGGAAGGATATAGGATAAAATAATGACACAAAATGACATTAAATAAATTTGGAAAGTGGATTTCTCACTATATCCTTGTCTCAATAAACTTCTTTACTGAAGTGTAACTATCATACAAAAAAAGTACACAGATCAAGTCAACACACCTATGTAACCACCACCCAGATAAGGAAACAGAAGATTACCAGGACCATATAGTCTTCTTTCATGTCCTCTCTGTCACTACCCTCACTTGTCCCTAAATAAAATCCCTGTCTTGATTACTATCACTACTCATTAGCTTGCCATTTTTTAACTGGATATAGATACCATAAAAGATAAACTCTTAAGTGTCTATTTTTTTCCTGCTTATTGTTTCTAAGACTTATCCAAGTTTGCTGCATTTAATATTACTTCATTTCTTTTTGTTGCTGACGTATTCCATTGTATGAATACTCATAATTTATTGAATCCACTCTCCTATTGATGGTTATTTTCATTTGGGGGACTATGAAAATATTGTTGCTATGAATGTTGTTATAAATGTCATACAGAGTCTCCACGAAATTGTTTCTCTGAGATATCCAAGTGAAACTGAAATAGGCAATTGAATACAAAATGTAGAGCTCAGAGGAAAGTCTAAGCTGGAAACAAAAATTGGGAGTTTGTGATTTCATCCATTTCTGTAACTTAAATCCCATGTATATGCAGACAAATAAAACCATGGGAATGGATAAAAAGGCGTGGTGAGACTGTAAAGGGGGAAGGGAGGCGCAATAAATAGGAGCCAGGTCAGAACCCTGTTCCACCGTAAAGGAAAGAAGAAGAAAAGACAGCCTCCAGAAAAGTAAGAGGAAAACCAGAGAATGGTGTCACTGAAATAAAAAAGAGGGGGATGGGGCAAGGGGCAGGAAGGAGGATTATGTCAAGAAGTGTGGGCATCTATTTCAAATACTGCTGAGGGGTTTAATAAGATGGCAGCTGAAAACAATTCTTAGGATTTGGAAATATATAGGTCTTTGGTGACTTGGGGGGGGTTAAAAACAGGATTAGGGTAAACTGAAGAATGGGTGGGAAATTAAGTAGAGGAGGCAGTTTGAATAGACAAGTGTTGAAAAATTGGCCTGTGAAATAGCAGAGATATATAGAAATTACTGAAGAAGGATTACAAGTCAAAGGAAGTTTGTGTGTGCACACGTTTGTGTGCTTTTGTTTAACAAGATGGTTTTTAGAACTTGACTGAACTCTGGAAGAAATGATTCAACAAAGGGGGAGGACAAAAATATGCATGTGTCTAGAGTGATGATAAAGTAGAGAAAGAGGTAAAAAGGGTTGCAGATAAAACTCGATATGCCCAGTTATATTTGAGTCTCAGATAACAACAAATAATTTTCAGAATAAATTTTCAACAAACACAGCACAGGACAAACTTAAGACTAAAATATTCACTGTTACCTGAATTTCAAATTTAATTGTGCATTCTATTGCTGCTGTTGTTGCCAAGTCTGAAAAGTCTCAGGGATAAATCAAGAAGAAAAGTTTCTGTGATGGTGAGAACAAGATCCAGCCTAAAAGTGAAGAAACTGACTTCGTTAGGATTAGGAATACTATACTGTCACTACAGGAAACAAACAAAAAAAGGAACAGATGCAGGCAGCTTTATAGGTGACATAATAGGATAAGGAATTCATACCTAAAAGCACCCCCACCACCAACAATGAATTATGAGATAACATCAATTAAAGAAGGGGTTGGGAGGAAGTGAAGTCTCTTTAGGAGAACTGAGACACATGGAGGAGAGATAACTGATTTATAGTAACTTAAAAATAGACAACTGGCAGCCACTAAAACTCTGAGTAAGGCAGGAATATCTCTGTAGAATGATATAATAAAATACACTTAGGGGAGATGCATTCAGGAGAGAATGTGGTAGAAAAGAAATGAGAACAACTTGGAAGCTGATTAAACTCTGAATTTCCACATTATGTATAAATGAAACAAAAAGGACACATTTTAGAAATTATCAATACATAAAAGAGGAAAAAGCAGGTCCAGACCAAGATGTGGGTGGATGCAGGGTTGAAGGAGAGAAAAGTTAGGTATACAGACAAACATATACACACATATGTAGCCATTTTCTACATAGGAATTCATATATCATTTACTCAGCAACTTATATCATCACTGCTCTTATACTTGCGATTATTTTTTTCTCTATCTGGCACTTTTATGTCAAAAAACTCAATTGCTTTCCAAAATTCTTTGCTTTTCACCTTTCTCTATGAAAGTAAAATAGATAATATTCTGATGACTTCCAAGGCAAATTAACCAAGTGAAACATGATTAGGAAGCAGATCCTTTTATGTCCAAGGTCAAGATATCCTATATTTAAGACATTCCCAATAAAAATTATCCTAGAATCTAAACATTAAGGAAAACTTACTAAATGAGTTGCTCCCCACCATCCTCTATTTAACAACTCACTGTACAGCAGCCAATTTTTAGAAGTAGTGTTGACAAACTGATGTCTATAAGATGCTTTGAAATGCTTGGAGAAAAGAATACATAAAATACAGTAGATTCTCATTGTTTAAGGTAGTTATGTCCTATAAAGTCATCAGAAATATGAACCAATACTGAAGCACTATTCCAACAGGAAACAAGGCTAGAGCCTGAGTCCCTCGTCACATTTTCATCAAATGATCAGTATATAACTTTGTTTTATGTATATTTCTGTATAAAGAATCTCATTTAATATATATTATTGGTTCATACCACTGAACTTACGGCCAACAGCATTATAACTCAGGGCTGAACAAAGCTTGCCTAATATACATATTTCCTCCACAAAACATACCACAGCTTTTGTGTGTGTGTAGGAACACCAGAGAGCACTTAAGCATTTCGTTTTGGAGTCCTTTTAAATAGTGAGATCACTAAGACAAAGCACAACAATGTAAAAAACGTGGCTCTATGTCAGTGTGGAACACAGGTAAGAGGTCTACAATGGAAGCAGCTTGAATGGGAGCTGTCAAGCTCATGGCTGGCAGATTTGAATTTTCCAAAATTCCAATTTTCACTAATGATAAGCTTGAGTCTTACCATTAACAACAAATACTGTCCAATATTCTTTAAGTAACAGGTTCACTTTGTTCATTTAGGAAAAAAAATCTGCCAAACGCCCAAGTCAAAATAAATAATGTCTGTCAGTTGCTATTTCAAGTAAAAAGAGGCTAATTCAGTGTGCAACTCAAAAACATGAGCGCTTTGCCTCAAGAAAACAATCATAGTTCAGCAAGCAGCAGAAGTGCCTTATGTGTATTTCCTGTTTCATTAAAAAAAAAAAAAAGAACGGTACTCTTGCTGATATTTTATAAGTTATAAAATACTGCTGTAAGTAAGGTATGTGGGAGTTTGCATCTGGGATTTTAGTGTTTTGGCAGTGACAACAGCAGCCGCTATCTTGATCTCTAGATGTATTATACTTCTACAACCTCTACCATTACCAAGAGCGTTCCTTCTTTTTGCTTACTCCTTTTATTTAGTCTAGTCAGTCTAACCTTTTTCTTATGGTACCCCACTGGCAGGTGCTTTAGACCTGTGGCAAGCTTTCCCTTCTCAGATGTCCCACTTCAACATCAGCCTGTTTGGCTGAGCATTTGCCTATAAGGGGATGATAGGTATTTTTTTGAGTTTTACTGGGAATCTATTATTTGAAATCTCTCTTATCTCTCTCTACTCGCAGCAATTAGAAATCTTTCATACCAAGAGTCTGCTTTCTTTGCCTTTGCTTTAGGATGGTGGAACCCTTTTTAGAAAGTGAACCCCTAAGTTTGGGGTCCCCAGGCACCCCTTGGTCACATACCATTAGTGCAAAAGTCAATACAATGAAAAAAGCAAGTGACATATTAATATTATTACAAAGATAACTTTAACCTCATGAATTCTATGAAAAGGTATTAGCAACCCCCAGGAGTCTCCAAATTGTCACTGAAGATATGTGATGAACAAAGGCTTTGTGGAGGAAGGAGACATGAATTTCTTTTACCTGAAGATGGGTGGCTCAGAAAGGCCTTCTCTTCATTATTACAAACTTCTACAACCTCTACCATTACCAATGAGAGTTCCTTCTTTTTGCCTACTCCTTTTATTCAGCCTGGTCTTTACAGTCAAAAGTATTTTTATAATAATATAAAAACTTTAAGTCTTCTTCATGCTTTCATTCTCTCAGGAGTATAAGGTGGAGTTTTCCAGAGGCTATATGATATGTGTGATGTCATCACCATGCTAATTGATGCATGCATTTATATTTTTATGTTTTCTAAAATTTGTCAAAGGCAATGGTTTACGACATTAAAAAAGTATTTCAGATCATTACTTCTACAATGCTTTTACCACCTATCTTCAGTCATATCATCCCATAATGCTACAACTTCATCATCATCCAATTAACTGTTATTTTTAAATCCCAAAGAGTGCCTTGTCTCTGTGAATATTCAAAACATAAGTATATATTGACTTATTTCAGAATAACATTCAAAAAACATTTTTCCAAATTTTCTAAATTTAAAAATTTTATTTAAAACTTACCATTTTCTACTTATAGTTGCAACATCTATATCTTGTACAGCTGACATTTGTGGGGTTATTTTTTAAATGGAGATTGTCAGCCATTACAGAGAAATTGCATTACCCGTCTCACTCGAACTAGGTCAAAGATCTTTGAACTGGGCCAACAGCAATTGTTTTAAGAAACCATCAAGCAAACAGTAGTTGAGAAGTCATCTAAAGCGCAAGAACTGATGATTATGGACCTTTTGCCAGAGAACTGGGTATAAGTCAGTAATAAACTACTAAATTAGTAAGCTTGTTAACACTAATAATGCTTTTCTTTAACCACTTACCTCATCTTCTCCTTTTCCTCCCCCAAACCCCCTTTCCTTTTCCCCTTCCTGGAACATAGTTTAGATTTTCTACGTGAATCTGTGTACCTGAATTACAATTCTCTGATCCCAAATAGACACTCCTTTTTGCCTCCTGAATTTTTAGGTTGACAATCTCAAGATACAAAGATAAAAATAGCACATCATAGAAGAAAGACTTATGGAAGGATGAATATACTCCAAGGAATCTGAAAAGCACTGCAAATAAAAAGTGAAGATATAACGACAACTATATTTCCCTCAGGTTTATAGTTAATAATAAGTTATTTTATGCAGTCGAATATTTTTGGATGGTGTTACAGTGCCAGTTAAGTTACAGAATAATTTTGAGACTAATTATTTGTACTTTAAAAAGGAATTGATTATTTTCAACAGAAACAAGATGAGTGCTTAAAATGTGCCACACAATATGAAGACTGTTTGACTACAGAGATGAAATTACCTCAAATCACTACACAAATGACAGTCGTTTTGAATTTTCCAGAAAAAAAACAAAAACAAATGAAAGACAGAACAGAAAGATAAACCTGTAGGGTTACAGGTGCGTATACTTAAGAATTATAAACATTGTTGAAAATGGGCCTCCTTGGTGGTGCAACAGGTTAGGTCTCAGCCACAGCAGCATGAGTTTAATCCCTGGCCAGGGAACTTCCCACATGGCACAGCAGACCTCTCCTGCCTTGCCCACGGCTCCCCTCAGCAGTGTACTTCAGTAGATCTGCCTGTTCTGCTCCCTACTCTGTCTCTGGTGAATCCTCTCACCACCCCCACACCTCTGGCCTACACCCTAGTTCTTGTATGCATAAATAAATAAATCTTTAAAAAATATGAAATAAGCATCGTTGAAAACATTAGTGGACAATAAAGTGGCCTATTGTTCTAAAAATGGTTAAAAAAAAATCTCCTCTAATTTTGATTTAGATAGGACCTGACAAAGAGAAAGAAAAAGCCCTTGTGACCCTTCACTGTGGGGACCCCAAACCTACAGAGAAACAATGCAGTAGTTCAATCTGAAATCCCAGAGATCCAATGGTTGGGATCTGAGTCAGAGTTGCTCTTCTTTTTCTTTACTATCAAAGACAAAGAAGCTGAGGGCTCAGAGAAAGTGATCGTTGGGATTTATAAAACAAAGTAAGCTTGGGAGAGAACTAGCTTTTAAATCTGATAATCAACAACTCTACTCAACTCCTCGCCAACTTGTTTCACACCTCAGTGTGGAATCCAAGGAACTTAGTCTCTTTGCAAAATATTACATTCTGACTCACCCCTCCAAGGAGGCCCTTCAATTCAAGTAATTGAATCCTATTCCTCTAACTAACCAAGTGCAACTAAGGGCCATTTCCTTAAAGTAGTCACCAAAATTGCAAGAGCATTTTGATTGTGGGACAAGAGAATAAGTTAGTTCTCAAAAGAAGTGTGACCTGAAGGCTCTCATTGTGCCACCAAGTAATGACAAAAAGAAGAAAGCATGCCATTTTTCCAGGTGCAACTTAGCTTTGGGCTGGTTAGATTCATGTCAGTGAATGACTGTTGTCAATAATCTTTGGGAAATCTCTGAATTGATTCCTGTTTAGAATTCCCAGATCATCTATTATGATAACTAACATCTCTAGAGTTTATAATGAAGCTAGCTTCAAACTCATTACTTACTAAGAAAGTGTAATGAAGAAATTAACAGCACATATACCCAATAGGAATGTCTAGAGATAGTAGTATTCTCTTTATAAAATATTGAATATCAAGTTAAAATATGGGCAGATAAGAGTATCTCCTTAGATTCAAACAAGTCTCCTCAAAAGCTCACTCTCCTGAGAGAAAGCTGAAGAAAGAGCTATCGCCAACACAAATACTTATGGAATGTGTACAAACTAAACTTTGGCAGTTACCATTCTAAAGTAACCTGAAATAAATGACCTTGAACACAATCAAGATTGGAAGTGATTAGAGTTGAAGTATAAATAAGGGTTGCACACAATCCAAGGAGCCTCAGGTCTCACTTCAAATGTTATTACTTCAAGGCATTCCCAGATCATCCTATCTACCCCTGTGCCCATTACCGTGAACCCATTACCTTATTTTATTTTCTTCAATTGCTGTCCACTACCTTATTCTTTTGTTTTCCCATTCTAGAGTTTAAGCTTCAGGAGAGCATGGACCTTGTCTGCATTGTTCACCTAGCACAATGTCTGACACAAACAGAGAGTCAATATGTATTTGTGAAAAATAAGTTTTCTACCATGGAAGAAACAGATGGGTAGTATAAGAGATTACCATGCTAAGCACTGTAGAAATAAAGCTCAATACGTGTGGGGTCTGGAATGGTTCCAGGGGGAAAATATTATATTTGGGCCTTGAAGAAAAAAATAAATTATAACTAACTCTTTTAGTCTCCAATTATGGATTTATCAAATTTATTAAATACTTTTACGATCCAAAATTTTATGTAGTTTTGGCATGTATTATCTCATTTAGTCCTTACAATAACCTGTGAGATAGGTGTGTTTATTATCAACATTTAACAATGGAGAAAACTGAGGAATAGGTCAAGTAACTGACTCAAGATCACCGCTAATAGGAGGCAGGCAGACTTAAGACTGGAATCCAACTCACAAGGTTATTTCTACTTTTCCTCCTTTTCATAAAACAAAGCAGAGAAAAGTCCTTGAAAAGGGAGAGGTTTTACAGAAATGTCAATTCTGCTTCAAAAAGCCACCGAGAGGATCTTACTACAGCCCTACCTGGTTTATAAGGTAGTTTCATTTATGCTATGAAAATAAATCATACCTATTCAGTTTGGGATCAGACTTGCATCTATTCTCACACAAAACCTTCCATTTCATCCTTATTTCAGATTAGTCACTAAGGGTTATTCTTAGTATAAGGGTGTTTCTTGGTTAATGACAATACTTCTAATTTTTAAAGCCCACACATTCAATCTAGATAGAACCATACATTTTTGAGATGAAGGGAACCTCAGTTTGTCCAAATCAACCATTTCATTTTTCAGGTTTAGGGGTAAGAAACTGAGATCTAGAGAGTTTAATTTACTTCCCAATTAGAAACAAGAGATAAAGTAATGAAGGAAAAATACCAGCCATTGCCTCTTCCTAGTTATAAAGAGAAAACCATCTGACAGCAGATTATTTTCTGGTGAAAGAAAAAATAAAATAGTAAAAGAGTTTACATCAGCCATGGGACCCTCCTCAGAAAATCTGCTTAAAGTCACAGACATTTTCTTTAGAATCTAGAAACTGATATTTGCATATACTTAACATAAAATTTAGTATACAATTTCAAAGCGTCCATAGATCTATGTGGATAGATAATCCAAATTTCACCTTGGCCTAAGTGAAGAAAATAAATCTTGGGATCTCTCTGAAGAGTTATGGAATTGGAGGGAAAAGGGCAAGAACAGGGCTGTCATTACATACTGTCAGTACTGCAGATAATAAACATGACTCATTCCATCCTCAGGATAATCCTGTAAGGTAGGTTTTTACAATCTTTCTTTTTTAGTCATTTGATTTTATTTTTAACTAGTTAACAAAGGTTCATGGCACAAAGTTCAAGCTACATAAAAAGAATGTATTTTGAAAAGTAAGTCTCTCTACCCGCCCCCCATCATCTGATACACTCTCAGGAGGAAAATTCTTTTACTTGTGCATTCTTCTAAAAATAGCTTATACTAAAACATGTACACATGTATCTGTGGAGTGGAGGGTATTTTTTCTTTTGCTACACAAATGGTAGCATATAAACAGTTCTACACCTTTCCCCTCTCTCAACATTATGTTGAAGACTGTTCTGTATCAGTAGGTATAGAGCTGCTTCACTCTCTTTTTACCTCACTACCTTTTAACCTATAGATTTATCAACATTTATTTGACCAGTCCCCGACCCAATGAACATTTAGATTGTTAACTTAGCTTTTGCTATTTGTATATCAGCATGAAATAATGCTATATACTGAATATTCTTCTATATATTTCACACACATGTGAGGATATTTCCAGAAATGTCCACAATATTACTCTTTTCTTTAAAAAAAAAAATGACTTGTGCCAGCTCTCTTCCAAGATATGCATGTAATAAGAAATGGAGTGTCTTCACCAACCGAAGCTAGCCAATTACACCACCTTAGTTTTACAGGCTCTTTTGGATACATGGATATAACCAAAGACCTTTTACTAATCTTTTCAGAAATTGTTTTGGGAACCCACAGAGGAGGGAGATGCACTCAAAGTAGGTCAATGTATAGAATCTATTTGAAAAGCTATTATGCATGAAATTAGACTTACATGTAAGTAAGACTTAGAAAAGGTAAAAATTATTACTTAAAGGAAATTCAAATAATCCTAAAATTAGTGGAATAAATTTCTTTTAATTACTGGGGTGGAATTTTCCCTTATTGTTTCTCCCTCTGGCATTATAAAAATACATACAGACAGACAGACACACACACACACACGCACATTCATTAGGCTATAATTTTATCTTTCCAATGATTGCAATTGTTCACTATCGCTGTAAAAAATTTGACAGAGATGTGAAGGTGAGGAAGAAAGCAAAACTTTCCCATTAAGCAATAGTAAGTAACATCTGAAAAGAGACTTATGAATAAGAGTATTAGCTTAGTGGTTTCAAGTTTAGATCAGTAGTCCTGAATTATCTGACATGTCTCTAGGCTTCTTACTCTATTTTTTAATAGACTATTTTTTAGACCAGTTGCAGGTTCACAGCAAAACTGAGTGCAAGGCACAGAGTTCCCATCTATCCCCTGCCTCCTAACACACAGCCTCACACATTACAACGTCCTACACCAACATTTGTTAACAATGTCCATGTTTACACATTATCACCCAAAGTTCATAGTCTACATTAAGGCTCATTCTTGTAGTTATGCATTCTATGGATAAGACAAATGTATAATGACATTTACCCACCACCATTATGCTATCATACAGAATAGTTTTACTAACCTGAAAATCCTCTGTGCTTTGCCTATTCATGTCCTCCATGCCCCAACAACTGATATTTTTACTGTCTTCCATAATTTCGGAGAATGTGATACAGTTGGAATCACTATAGAGTACTATAGTATTTATAAAGCCTTTTAAAATTGGCTTCTTTCACTTACTGATAAGCATTTAACCTTAGTTCATGTCTTCTCGTGGCTTCTAGTTCATTTCTTCATAGTGTTGAGTGACAGTCCATTGTCTAGATATACATTATTTATCCATTCACTTGCGTAAGGACATCTTGGTTATTTCCAAGTGTCGGCAATTATGAGCAAAGCGGTTATAAAAATTCATGTGTGAATTTAAGTTTTCAACTCATTTAGGTAAATACCAAGAAATGCAATAGCTGGATTGTACAGTTAAGAATATGTTTAGTTTTGTAACTGTCTTCCAAGCGGCAATACCATTTTGCATTCCCATCAGCAATGAATGAGAATTCCTGTTTCTCCACATCATCACCACCATTGGGTTTTGTTAGTGTTTGGAATTATTCTGGCCATTCTAACAGGTAAGCAGTGCTATTTTGTTTATTTAATTTGCATTTTCCTGATGACGTATGATGTGGGATATCTTTTCATATGCTTATTTGCTATCTGTGTAACTTCTCTAATGAATTATCTTTTAATTTCTCTTCTTACTGAGTTCTTTCTGTATTTTGAGTAACAGTCCTTTATTAACTATGTCTTTCACATTCTTTTTCTTCCAGGATATGGCTTTTTTCTCATTCTCTTGATACAGCTGTTTTATTTTTTCCAGAAGACTGATTTTTTCCCACTGATATTGCCCAAGAGTTATAGAAATGATGACTCAATAAGTATGTGGATTGGAAAGCTAATTTTCTACTACATGAGTAAATTCAGTTCTTATTTTCTCTTAGTAAGTAATTCTCACTTGACGAGCAAACCCAGCAACCCCACAGGTACTTGACCCCACCTGAAAACAGTTGTTTTTTAACAGAGGAGAAAACTGAGATGCAGAAATTTATCTGTTCAAGCCATGTAGTAAGAGTACTAGAAAAGTCAGATATATACTCTCCTCTTATCACCATCTCATGTTACATTTGCTAGGATTTATCTGGAAAAGGAGACAGAATAGTTCAGGAAAAAACAAAACAAAACAAAACATCAACAACTACCACAATCACATTGGGTGTAAAAAAAGGAAACCACACATCCTCCTCTTCTCTTATCCCACAAATTCCCTCTGATAATCTGTTCTGTCACCATGCTTCAGCTAGCATCTATATGCTGGAAACTCCTAAATCCCTTTATATAGCTCAGATCCTCAGAGTTGTACATCTAACTGTGTACTGGACCTCTCCACATACACATCCAATAGTTTCTTCAAAACACTGCCTGTCCAAAACTGTACTCCTATTACCTCCAAACCTGTTCCACTCTCCTCCTGAATTCTATCTCAATAAAGGTACCTCCATTTCATAAACCTAGAAGTCATCACAAGTCCACTTCCAATCTTACCATTTCATTTGCAGAAGTAGCCCCAACCCATAATCTTTTTGTCTAGTAACTATCATTTGCCCACAATTCATCAAACCCTTTCCAGTTTCATTTCCTTCCCTTTCTAGGTTAGATTTCCTAGTTGAACTTGAAAATAACTAATACTTTCTCTCCCTTCATCCTTTTTAACAGGCAAAGCCTCCATCTTGATGACCTCTACTGATCTATTTATTACATGTTTGGGCCCAAGCAGCTAAATATTGCAAGAGAAAAACTATGTGACCAATCTGACTGGTTTCTCTTTAATTTCATCTTCCGAAATCTCCAATGAACATCTATAATGCCTCAGTTTTCTTATGAAGTTTCTTTAGTAGGCACACACACACACTTCCGGTTCCATCCAGGAAGAATATTTCACGTTTGTCCCTCAAATTTCTTCTACCTGCACTTTCAAGTGATACCCTTAAATAGAAAAAATATAGGAAAATATCTGCTATAAACTCACATTCCAACCACCATGTCTACCTCATTTGCCCCAGCTTCTCTTCCTCCCCCCTACCCCTTTCACAGAAGGAAGGGTCAGGTGCTATAGGGTCCGTTTCCTTTTAAGTTGCTCTTAAGGCCCTGACTCTTCACATAATCTGGCCCTTACTCTCCAACTCCACTTTCCACCATTTACTCCCTTGCTCACAATACGTCACCAAAAGTTGTTTCCAATTTAGGGCCTTTGTACATACTGCATAGTGCCTATGCTGTCTTTCCTTTATAACTTGCAATTTTTTGGTTAATCTAGTTGTTTATCCATTTTTCCTGCGCAGTTGATGCCCCCACCACTACTACCATGGCCCTAAGCAACACTGTTCTGCTTTCTGTTACAATATACATGTGCCTTTAGAGAATGTCATACAAATGAGAACACAGGATTTAATCTTCCTGGTTAAAGACATAGGTAGATAGTGGAATTGTTGGGTAAATAAAAATTAACCGATAATTATAAATCTATAGCAAACTGCAAAACTGTTTTGTATAGTCCAATTTTAGATTTTATTTTTTAAGCACAGCATGTCTCCTTAATCCTGAAGTATTAGAACTATAAAATTAAATGTTAATTCATTGCTGGTAAGATTCATGTGGAGTATGAACATTTATTTTTTGTTTAGAAAGAGTTACCGGACCGTGAAATTCCACAGGTAATCCTTTTTGCTTCTGTGCTTGCAAGTAGGCCTGGCACAAGTCAGTGAGGGCTGCACTGAGGTAGTTCTGCCCTGCCTGCTAGGTGTCCCCGTGGCAACCTGTGACGTCAAGCCTGTGTTCTAATTTTATCCACAGAGGAAAGAGAAAGGAGTGGAGAAAAGGAAAAGGAAGAGGAAAATTGAAAAACTGTTTGTAATATATTCCAACTGATCCATGGCTGTATCAATATTTGGCATTTTTGGTCTTTTAAATTTTAGCCATTCAAATCGTTGTGCAGTACTTCACTGGGGTTTTAATTTGCATTTTCCCATTCACTTGATGTTGAGTAGCTTATGGGCTCACTGGTATTAATATAGCATATCTCTCTCTCTTTTTTTAAGATTTTTATTTATCCATAGAAGAGCTGGGGGTAGGCCAGAGGTGGGGGTGTGGGGTTGAAAGGATTCACTAGCGACAGAGTGGGGAGCAAAATAGGTGGATTTACTGAAATACACTGCTGAGGGGAGCATCTGGCCAGACAGGAGAGGTCTGCTGTGCCATATGTGGTCAGCTCCCTGGCTGGGGTGTGAACTCAGGGTGCAGTGGTGATAGCACTGAGATTTAATTCCTAGGCCACTAGAGAGGCTCCTCATATAGCATCTATTAAGTCATGTCTGTTCAAATCATTTGTCCATTTTGGAAACTGGATTGTGTATACTATTGAGTTGAAAGAGTTCTTTATATATTCTAAGTATCAGTCTTTTTCTGGTACTTGTATTGAGAATATTTTCCACAAGTCTGTGGTTTGCCTTTTATTTTATTTAACTGTATCTTTTGAAAAGAAATGAATTTTGAAAAGCTATTCATAGTTTTTTTCTTTTAGACTATCTGTTTGATATATATTAAGAAACTTTTGACTACTCCAAGGTTGTGAAAACTTTTTCCTTTGACTTCTTTTACAGTCTATGATCTATTTTAAGTTAGTCTTACATATAGAATGAGACAAAAGTCAAAACTCACTTTCCCCCAAGTGGATATCTAACTGTTCCAGCACGGTGTTAAAGAAAATATCCTTTCCTCACTAAACTATCTTGGCTCCTGTGGCAAAACTCAATTCATTGTGTGCATGCGCATTTATTTGTGGATTCCTTATTCTGTCCCATTGACCTACATGCGGTTTTTACCCTTTAGAGAGAGCAGAAGTGACCAGAAGATGATAACTGAGGTCCAAAATACTCCAGATTATTTCTCATTTCTCCAATCTCTTCTCCTTTCTTTCTTTAAGCATTTAGCTCAAAGCAGTATTCAAATTTAATTGTCCATACATTCCAAATATAGAGTGTGGCCTCCCTGATGGCGCAGCGGTTAAGCGCTGCGCTGTGGAGCTGTCGGCAGCAGCAACGCGAGTTCGACGCCCGGCCGGGGAGAATCCCACATGGTGTGGCAGACCTCTCCTGCCTCGCCCACTGCTCTCCTTAGCAGTGTATTTCTGATCTGCCTATTCTGCTCCCCACTCTGTCTCTGGTGAAGTCTCTCGCCACTCCACACCTCTGGCCTGTACCCCAGCTGTATATATAAATAAATAAATCTTTAAAAAAAAAAACACAAATATAGAGTGATCTTAGAATAAAGATTTTATTCATACCATAATGCAGGGCAAGTAAGAAAAATATAAAAGTTTTTTAAAAAAAGAAAAGCAAAATATAAGTTTTATCTAGATTCACTATAAACAGTCCATTAAAATAAACAAGGTCCTAGTGCCCTCTTGTGGGAGGAAACTGGGGCTCTACTAAACAAGAGATGGACTAATAAGCTATTCAGAGGAAAGCCGAACACCAAGAAACGTTACTAACATTTTCATCCTCCACTCTTTTTTAAAAACAAAAACTTTTAAGTAAAAAGGGAAACGCAGTGTTATTTTAATCCAATGTGAATATAAAAAGAAAGTTGGTTAGAAAAATAAGTACTTTGTTTCTCCTTGAGAAACAAAGAAGGAAGGGAAGAGTTTTAATGACTCAAGTTTTGAACCTAAGTGACTAGACTAATATAGTGAGATTGAAAAATTCATAGTAATAATAGTGAAATTTTAAAAGTACAGAAGTAAAGATAGGGAGGCAGTATGACAGAGGCATGAGAAAGATCCCTCCCTTTAAATGTGGAAGGAAGAAGGAAATGGTAAGTGAACATACTCCCCTACACAAAGGAAATGGGATCCAGAGGTCAGAGGAAAAGAGAAAGGATTTTACATAATTAACTGAGTAAGGCTATAAATGAAATGGTTTCAAGATATGTAGTTTAAATACACTCTCAAAGTATATCCATTAATATTACTTATGTATAATACAATACACAATACATCATGTATAATATATACACACAAATTTTTTTTTCTGGAATGGAACACAAGAAGTTATAAACAACAATGATTATCTTTGGGAAGCAGAGGTGAGTAGGGAGTAGGGAGGAAGGGCTTATACATCTTTATATTTTAAATATACATAAAAAGCGCTATTTTAAAAATATAGGTCAATCATTTTGAAACAAATGGCAATTTTGTATGCTAACACATGAACCCCCAAAATAGGTGGTGAGTAATAATTTGTTCAGAATAGTCTGTTCCAACAATTAATTATAATTAACTAATTCTTGTTAGAGCCCACCAGGTATATAACTACCTTAACCTTCAGCATGCTCAGACACATGGAAAGAGAGAAATAATAAAGCACTTTCTAGTATCAATTTGTTCAATAATTTAAATAATCCTGTAAATATTTCCATATCCCTCCATAGCCTCCAGGATCCGAAGGAGGAAACTCAAAATGTCTGCTCTCTGCATAACTCATTCTTGAGAAACGATAGTCATTTTTCCAATTTGCGTATCATAAATTTCCAGCAGATCTGGAAGAACTTACTGTTGAGTTTCAAAGCCCCTTGCTAATTCTACATACACCTCCACCTCTGAGGAGTCTCAGACTGACTTAGCCAATAAGTTTCCCTTTTACTTAGAGATTACTGAAAGTTCACTCATTTTTAAATCAAAAGTGTTTGGTATGTTCACTTACCATCTTCTTCTACCTTCCTATTTTAAAGGAAGCAGTCTTTCTCATCTCTTGTCAAACTGCCTCCCTATCTTTACTTCTGTACTTCTAAAATTTCACTATTATTACTATGAATTTTTTTTATCTCATTATATTAGTCTAGTCACTTAGGTTCAAAGCTTGAGTCATTATAACTTTTCTTCTCCTTTTTGTTTCTTCTTAAGAACTCAACTGGGGAATCTAGAAGACTCAGGTTTCTGCCACTCTGCTACCAGCTGATAGGGAGAAGAACAAGGACCAGAAACACATACAAGGCCCACTCTATACTTTTCTATACAATTTCCTCAGTCTAAAAATGCCTTCTGCATCTCCTTTCTATGTTTTTCTGCTCTCTTTCCCTACTTTTCTTCTGATGCCAAAGTGCATACTGGTGTCTAGATGCTGCTTTACCTTTACATCCTCGGAAACAGCCTACTCTTCTGGCCCCAACCGCAGCCTGACTCAGCTCCCTTCAGTCCTTGTATTTCTTCCCTTTGTCTCTTTCTCTGGTAAGCGGTACTAAAGGATTATATGCTGTGCTTTAGTTATTCTATCTATAAAGGTAACACCCAAAAGTGACCTATAATTTCAATAATATGAAGTATAAATACTGAATTACCCTGTAGAAACAAATATCTAGTATAAACACTTAAATTCATTAGTTGGTTGGCCAAAAATTATGAATTAAAAAGTTAAAGAGCAAGGAGTACACTAGATAATGAAGCAAATGTTTGTCTTTTATGTCCTAAATCTTAAGAGACCTTCCATTTTTATGACTCACGATGAAGATGAAGTCTAAGACCAAGGTAGAAAACTGAATAAGGAGAATCCATTTAAAATGAGGTTCTGTTTCAACTTTGGTGCTGAATAGAGATTGGAGAGTAGGAAGATAATTTCCCTACCAGGTCACTTTGATTTTCAGTTAAATTCATACTACATGGGTATTCTGGAAAATCTCAGGCTCTTTAAAGCTGTTCCAGATTAGCTACATAGCAAAAGAGATCAAGATATACCACCCCAAAATCAGAATAATCAGGAGGTCAGAACATACCACACTCCACTTTGACAGAAAAATTATTTTGAGTTGAAGGCATCTGAGTTCCTGAATATCAACCTGAATTCTCTATCTAGTGAAACTGCATTTCAATAATGTAGGTGGGAAAGTCTTTATAGGGGAAAAAAAGTCTTAGCACACCAATAGACCCTTCACAAGAGAAACTTCTGTTCTTCAGAGAGGAGAATACTGCTACATAGGATATCTGATAAGTAAGAAGGCATGATAAAATATTGATAACTGTTAGAGGTCACACATAAATACTACTATAATAATGATTCTTCAGTGAAGTTGGAAAAATCATAGCACTAAAATTGGACATCAATGGCATATAAGTTGGGAGGCAGGTATATGACTTAAAGCATTCTAAGTACTTTATATTGTTTAGGAAGATTAAAATTAGTAATTCCAGACTTTAAGTAGATAAACATATCTATTGATCTAGTGTAACCAATGAAAGCATTGACTTGTATAATTTCCAAAATACTAGTACAGAAAACAATGGAATGAACACCATTAAAGAAATTGGTTCTTCAACCATTAAATACCAACAAAGAAAACACCAAGCCTAGGCAGTTTCACCAACACTTCAAAGAGTTATTATAATGCTAAATACAAAACACATCCTACTTTGAATGAAATTAACATAATCTTAATTCCAAAACCAAAGGACAGTGCAATGAAGGAAAATTACTTACTAATCACACTTATGAACACAGGAATGTACAAAATATGAGCTCATGAACAAATTATTAGCAAAATAGTACAGCAATTTTTTAGGTCAGGATCAAGAATACGAGTGGTTAAACATCAGAAAATTGCTGAGTAGAATTACCACAATAATAAATTACAACAGAAAAAAATGGTATGATGATCTCAATAGACGCAAAAAAAGCATTTGATAAAATTCAAGTTGGTAAAATGGATATTATACTTCATACAGCATGTTTGAGTGTATCTGTTGCCAGAAAGAGTCTATCTGTATGCCAGATGTCATAGAACTGTAATTACTTTATATCAAGTAATTAAGAATGGAGAGCCACATAATCTTTTCAAGGAGTAAGCTTACCCATTTAAAATAAACCTTTAATATCTTGTGTATTTATATTGTTGGCAACCCAGATTTGCATAGCTGTGTGGGACAAAAGGGGTTAAGGCATATGTGAGTGTTAGGTTAATTCAACCTGGCCAGTGACAAGTTGGTGTCCAAGATATAGAGGAGAGGAGGGGTCTCCCTGGTGGCACAGCAGCTAAGCGCTGCACTGTGGAGCTGTTGGTATCTCGCGATGCGAGTTCGACGCCCAGCCAGGGAGAATCCCACATGGCCATGGCGGGGGCAGACCCCTCCTGCCTCGCCTGCTGCTAAAAAAAAAAAAAAAAAGATATAGAGGAGAGGAACTAGGAGGGGTAAGGGGGAAATTGAAAGTTGTTAAATGAGAGCACATCAGGGAATGACTTATATTGAGTGTATATACATACCTCTGACAGGGGACTAAACTAATTTAAAAAATGCATGACTTTTAAGTGGGGAAAAATGTTTCTATTACCCTATGTGATATTATTTACAATTTAAGTGAACATTTTACTATCTGATTTTAAGCATTTACCCAATTTCTGGGCCACGTGCTTTAGACTTCAGCTGTTTCTGTCTCTCTTGTAACTGTAAAAGCTTGCAAGTTGCCGACTAGCCAGCTGCAAGGCGTCTCTGCATAGTGCCCCAAGTGCACACTTAATGACTTTTTTATGCCAATTCCCAAATTATAATCCTTTAAAATCAGAAATCATCATTTTTCTAGGTTTTCTATTCTTGAAATAGACAATTTAGAATCTATTAATTTCATTCCCAAATACTGAGTTTCCAACATGCAAACAAATAGAAGTTATTAGTTCTTCTCTCAGCTATGGAGACTGAGTAACATGAGTATCTATAGGTAACACACTCTAATTTCCGACAGTAAAGAGACAGAACAAGAATGTAGAGACAGAACATGAATGTAGACACAACACTTTCTTAAATTCAAATCCCAGTCCTCTCCAGTATCATCACCACCTCTTTCTTTAGGGAGGGAGACTGCAGGCAGTAGCTGATTTACTCACTGCTAGCTTTATTTAGGTTTACATGACAAGGAAAATGCATAAAATGTTAGGTACAAAAGAGAGATTTTTGTTTATGATTGATTCAAATTCTTGTCATCCATGTTAAAAGACCTGTAAAGTATAGAAAAGAATTGGGAGAAAGGAGAGGTGAAGGAGGATTTTCTAATGAAGAGCTAAAAGAGACAGCCTTGGCAACTGCTTGCTGAAAATTTCTAAGTACTGTTCTTGTGGCTTCTGAATCCTGTTAGTAGTGGCCATGGTCCCAGATCCAGGGCAGACTCAGAAAAGGTTTGCATTGCTATTATTTAAAGATCTTTCATCTGTTTACATTTTAAGATGTCAGAACAACACTGCCTTTTCAAACTTTTAGTTTTCATACACTTGTATTACGAGGAAATCAGAGACACCGAGAGCGGACACACCCAAACTCAGAAATATATCTGTTCAAAAACAGAAGGAAAGCAGGAATGATTATTTTTTTAATCTACTCCTCCCTTCAGCTATGAAATGAGTACCTTTTAAAAAATTAATTATAAAAGCCACTCATCTTCACTGTGGAAAAATATTTAGAGACACAAAACCATAATCCCAAGTGACTCAACCATTATCATTGCTGAGATTTTAGAATATATTATTCCTCTGGTAAATTTTTATTATTCAAAAAATAAGATTGTGTTCAAATCCTTTTTCATCTACTATATTATTTCATGTCTATAAAATCATTAAATACTGTAACCGAGAGCATGGATGATGAAGTCAAACAAACGTATAACTGGGCCCCAGTTCTCCCACTTATTGTGAAGTTATTTTATCTTCTCTCAGTGCCCTAGTTTCCTTATATAAAAAGTAAAAATAGAAAATGTTACCTCACAGGATTATTCTAAGGAATTAATGACAGACAGAACGACCCTAGTACCTAGTAAGCATTCAACAACATAAGGTACATTGCATGAAATTTCACTTTCTACAGCATTTTAAGTGGCTAGTATTCCTCTGAATAAATGTATCCCATAATGGGGATGAAAAATCCCCTATTGTCAAAATAAAGTTGTTTCTAGCATACTATAAATGGCAATGTGACAAACATTGATTTTAAATATTTAGAGTCTTGGGGCTAGGAAGCAGTTTTTAAACAAGACCCTGAACTTCCAAGTAAAAAAATGTTTACACCTCATTGATCTTACATATTAGATTTATATTTATTCAGAACTATCTTGGCTGTTTGCTTTACATTTTCTCCAATGTACTAGCATTATAACAAATTCTGTCTCTATCTTCTAAGATGGTTCAGAACAACAATAATAGTGGGTAAAGAAATATACATCTTATACATCTTTTTTGTTCTGTATAAAAAAATGGACAAGGTGGGCATCATCCCAAACATTTTACAAATGAAAAACTAGAACAAATAGGTTAAGGAACTTGCAAAAGTTAAAATTTAGTCAAAATAATAAATGATAGTTTCTCATTACTTCTAAAATATTTTTCTCATTATTTCCTAGGTATATCACTATTTATTATAAAGTGATCAAGTAAAAGGAAAGAATAGTTATCTCCTATTGGTCATCCTGCTTCCATTCTTGCTCTCTAAACCATTCTCTTTCACACAGCAACCTAAGTCCCTAGTGAAAACCTTTCAATGACTTACCACTGTACTTAGAATAAAGTCCAAAGTGTTGGTCTTGGCCTTCAAGGCTTTAAATGATCTAATCCCTGGCTACTCTAGGTTTCTCTCAATTCTTCCGACATACTAATTTTTCCACCCTTAGCCTTTGTGATGTAGTTCATTCTGCTTGGAATACATTTTCCCTTGTTCTTCATATGAACAGCTTCTCTATATTATTTAAGGTTTACTTTAAAATTCTCGTGCATTAGTTCCAAGAAAGCATTCCTGGCCTTCATAAAAATAAGGAGTTCAAGCAATTGAATGTCTCTCTAGTTTTTGTTAAAACCGGCAGTCTTAATAGGAAACTTTTAAAAGTGATTCAAAAATATATAAAGGGTGGCACAACGGGTTGGGTGCAGCGCTCTGGAACTGTCAGCAGCTGCGACATGAGTTCAATGCCCAGATGGGAAGATTTCCACATGGTGCAGCAGACCTCTCCTGCCTTGCCCGATGCTCCCCTCAGCAGTGGATTTCGGTCAATCTGCCTGTTCTGCTCCCCACTCTGTCTCTGGTGAATCCTCTCACTGCCCCACACCTCTGGCCTGCACCCCAGCTTGTATGCATAAATAAATAAATCTTTAAATATATATATATATATATATATAGAGAGAGAGAGAGAGAGAGAGAGAGAGAACATTTTGCAATACATATTAAAAGCCTTCATGAGAAATTTATCCTAAGAATGATCACAGATTATACAAATGCTTATCACTCTATTATTGCTATTAATGAAAAAAAGGAAAAAACAATCGTAAAAATTCAGCAAAGGAGGAACACATTATGGAGTCATTTAAAAATCTCATTAAAAAAAATTTTTAGTAACATGGCAGAATGCTTAAAATAAAACATTAAGTGAAAAAAGTAATAAACAATACTGCATATATAAATGTCCCAAAGATGCACTGAATGAAAACAGTAACTTACAAATGCCATATGTGTATATATGTGTGTTGTGTGTGTACACACACACATACCATATATGTGTTAAATTATCACAATACCTTATATTTAGAGACATACATATTTCTTTAAGATACATACACACACATATGTTTCTCTGAATATATATTTCCCTGTGTATTTACATATATACGCACATACATATACAGAAAACGTCTAAAAGGATACATATCAAGTTGGTTATTTCTGTGGAGGGGACTGGGAATAGAGGTATAAACCAGGGGACTATTAGCTTGATCTATGAGGGAAACTGTTATAATTTATTTACTTACTCAACATACTGTTAATATAAAACTATAATAGTAATGATGATAGTAATGGTAATAATGGGACCCAATTCTTAACTAACCCATAATGCTTACCATGTACCTAGTATATTCTAAATACTTCACCTACATTTACTAAGTAGACATCACAAATACCTCCTTTGGTAGGAAACTGACAAATATCTGACCTAACTGCTTGTGAGGAAGCCGAGATAAAAACCCCAGTGCATTTAATAAATGGTGCTGGGAAAACTGGACAGCCACATGCAAAAAAATGAAACTAGACTACGACCTCACACCCTGCACAAAAGTCAACTCAAAATGGATAAAGGACCTGGATGTAAGACCTGAAACCATAAAATGTATTGAAGAAAATATAGGCAAAACTCTGCATGACATACATCTCAGCAAAATCTTGAAAGTCTCATCCCTCAAAGCGAAGGAAGTGAAAGACAAGATAAACAGATGGGATTACATCAAAATAAAAAGCTTCTGTACAGCAAAAGAGACATTAACCAAAACTAACAGACACCCTACCAACTGGGAAAAGATTTTTGCACACAATA
>PVIJ01003208.1:93306-140428 GCA_004024925.1 Scalopus aquaticus | reverse complement strand
AAAAAAAAAAAAAAAAAAAAAAAAAAGAAATCTTTCTTGAAGATTCTTGCCTCAAATGATCTCAGCCAGACTTCTCTTCAATACTTATTTGACATTCAAGAATACCTTTCTTAAATTAATGGAAATAACTTAAACTTGTTTGGCATTTCAGTTTACAAAGCAACCTCATATATGTTACTGATTAAATTGTTTTAAAAACTTGATGAGACAGGCTTTCCTAGTCTATGAGAAAACTAGGGTTCATGGAGATAAAGTAATTTGCTCACATAGAACACATATTTATCTAGCTATTTATTTATTTATTTATTTTATTTATACATACAGCTGGGGTACAGGCCAGAGGTGTGGAGTGATGAGAGGCTTCACCAGAGACAGAGCGGGGAGCAGAACAGGCAGATCAGAAATACACTGCTGAGGGGAGCAGTGGGCGAGGCAGGAGAGGTCTGCCGCACCATGTGGGATTCTCCCGGGCTGGGTGTCGAACTCGCATCGCTGCTGCCCACAGCTCCACAGCGCAGCGCTTAACCGCTGCGCCACCAGGGAGGCCCTATTTATTTATTTATTTATTTATTTTTAGATTTATTTTATTTTTGCATACAAGCTAGGGTGCAGGCCAGAGGTGCCGGGCAGTGAGCGATTTCACCAGAGACTGAGTGGGGAGCAGAACAGGCAGATCGACCAATGTACACTGCTGAGGGGAACAGCAGGCAAGGCAGGAGAGGTCTGCTGTGCCATGTGGGAATCTCCAGGGCCGGGCATCAAACTCGCTTTGCCACTGCTGACAGATCCACAGCGTTGTGCTTAACCTGTTACACCACCAGGGAGGCCCAGAACAATTATTTATTAAATAATTATCCTGTGAAAGGCTCAAGGGACTAAGAATTCCCCTGGAAACTTACTGGACTTTTTGTCTTTCTTTTTTTTTTTTTTTTTTTTTTTTTTTTTTTTTTTTTTTTTTACTTTTTTTTATTGGTGTCTTTTGTATTACTGTATATTCCCTGTAGGTTTCCCACCACCAGTTCACTTGTGTACTGGCACCATAGTCCCTTGTGCTCCCCTCTTCCCTGTTCTGAGCCCCAATCCTCCCCCTTCTTTCACTGATTGTTGCTCTTGTATTTGGTTCCTCTATATTCCTGTTTTAAGTGAGACCATTCGATATTTTTCTTTTTTCCTTTTGGCTTATTTCAGTGAGCATGATCCCTTCTAGTTCCATCCATGTTGCTGGGAATTGCATGTGTTTATCTTTTTTGAATGCTGAATAGTATTCCATTCCCACCAGCAGTGTAGAAGAGTTCTTTGTTCTCCACATCCTCACCAGCATTTGTTGTTGCCTGTTTTTTCAATGTGTGCCATTCTCAGTGGCATGAGGTAGTATCTCATTGTGGTTTTGATTTGCATTTCCCTGATTATAAGTGATATTGAACATTTTTTTCATATAGCTGTTGGCCATTTGCTTCTCTTCTTTGGAGAAGTGTCTTTTTAGCTCTTCTGCACATTTTTTGACTGGATTGTTGACTTTGTTTTTGTTCAGTTGTGTCAGCTCCTTGTAGATTTTAGTTATCAGTCCTTTATCAGTTGTATTGTGTGCAGAGATTTTCTCCCAATTAGTAGGGTGTCTGTTTGTTTTGATTATTGTGTCTTTTGCTGTACAGAAGCTTTTTAGTTTGATGCAATCCCATCTGTTTATCTTTTCCTTGCCTTCCTTCGCTTTTTGGTATGTGTCTTTAAAGATTTTGCTGAGATGTATGTCATGTAGAGTTTTGCCTATATTTTCTTGTATAAATTTTATGGTTTCAGGTCTTATGTCCAGGCCTTTTATCCATTTTGAGTTGGTTTTTCTGCATGGTGTGAGGTAGTAGTCTAGCTTCATTTCTTTGCATGTAGCAGTCCGGTTTTCCCAGCACCATTTATTGAACAAGCTAACCTTGTTGCATTGTATATTCTTCACTCCTTTGTCAAAGATTAGTTGTCCATAGATATGTGGATTTATTTCTGGGTTTTCTATTCGATTCCATTGGTCTGTGCTTCTGTTTTTGTTCCAGTACCATGCTGTTTTAATTATTATGGCTTTGTAGTATAGTGTGAAATCTGGGAGTGTAATCCCTCCATTTTCTTTCTTTTTAGTCAGGAGAGCTTTGGCTATTCAAGTTTTTTTCTGGTTCCATATGAATTTCATTAATACTTGTTTTATTTCTTTGAATAATGTCATTGAGATTTTTATTGGAATAGCGTTGAATCTGTAGATTGCTTTTGGTAGTATGGCCATTTTGATAATGTTAATTCTTCCAATCCATGAAAATGGGATGTCTTTCCATTTTTTTGTGTCCTCCCCTATTTCTCTTAATAGGGTCTTACAGTTTTCTTTGTATAAGTCCTTTACCTCTTTTAATAGGTTTATTCCCAGGTATTTTATTTTTGTTGTTGTTTCAATTTTGAAGGGGGTGAACCTCTTGATTTCTTCTTCTGACTAAGTGTTTGTATATAGGAAGCCTACTGATTTTTGTGCATTGATTTTGTATCCTGCTACTTTACTGAACTGGTCTATAATTTTGAGTAGTTTTTCTATGGAGTTTTTGGGATTCTCTATGTATATTATCATATCGTCTGCGAAAAGTGATAATTTAATTTCTTCTTTCCCTATTTGGATTCCTGTTATGTCTTTCTCTTACTGTATTGCTCTGGCTAGGACTTCCAGTATTATACTGAAGAGCGATGGTGAGATTGGACATCCTTGCCTGTTCCTGATCTTAGGGGAAAGGCTTTCAGCTTCTCACCATTGAGGATAATATTGGTGGTGGGTTTGTTATATATGGCTTTTATTATATTGAGGTATGTTCCTTCTATCCCAAGGATTTCGAGGGCCTTTATCATGAATGGATGTTGCTCTTTATCAAATGCTTTCTCAGCATCTATTGATATGATCATATAGTTTTTATTTTTCTTTTTGTTGATGTGTTGGATTACATTGATTGATTTTCGGATGTTGAACCATCCTTGTGTCCCTGGAATCAATCCCACTTGTTCCTGGTGTATTATCTTTTGGCTGTATTGTTGGATCCTGTTGGCTAATATTTTGTTGAATATTTTTGTATCAGTGTTCATTAGATAGATTGGTCTGTAGTGTTCTTTTCTTGTGTTGTCTTTGTTTGTTTTTGGTATTAGTGCTATGTTGGTTTCATAGAATGTGTTTGGTAGTATTCCTTCCTTCTCAATTTTTTAAAAGAGTTTGTATAAGACAGGGGTCAGTTCATTTTTGAATGTTTGATAGAATTCGTTTATGAAACCATCTGGTCCTGGGCTTTTGTTTTGGGGGAGGGTTTTGATTACTATTTCAATTTCACTTCTTGTGATTGGCCTGCTTATATGTTCTGTATCTTCTTTATCAAGTTTTGGGTGGTTGTATAGTTTTAGGAATTTGTCCATTTCCTCTAAGTTGTTCAACTTGTTTCGGTATAGCTGTTCATAGTAATTTCTGATTATTCTTTTGATTTCTGCTGTGTCTGTTGTAATTTCACCTCTTTCATTTATGATTCTATTTACTTGTGTTCTCTCCTGTCTTTTCTTTGTAAGCCTGTGTAGAGGTTTGTCTATTTTGTTTATTTTTTCAAAGAACCAGCTTTTGGTTTCATTGAATTTCTGGATTTTTTTTTTATTACCATTTCATTTATTTCTACTTTGGTTTTGATGATTTCCTTTCTTATGTTGGCTTTTGGGTTTTTTAGTTGTTCATTTTCTAGTTCTTTGAGATGGGAGATTAGATTTTTTCTTTAGGTTGTTTCTTGTGTCTTGATGTGAGCCTGTACTGCTATATATTTCTCTCTTATTACTGCTTTTGCTGCGTCCCAGACTTCTGGAATGTTGTGTCTTCTTTGTCATTCATTTCTAGGTATTTTTTAATTTCTTCTTTGATCTCCTCATTGGTACAGTGATCTTCCAGCAGTGTGGGTTTCAATCTCCATGAAGTAAGAGGATTCCTTTTTTTTCTTTTTATGGTTTATTTCTAATTTGATTACTTTAAGATCTGAGAAGATAGTAGATATGATTTTGATTTTAGTGTATCTGTTGAGGTTTGTTTTGTGATCTAGTATGTGATCAACCTTGGAGTATGATCCGTGTGCACTTGAGAAAAATGTGTATTCAAATTTTGGGGGATGTAGTGCCCTTTCGATATCTGTTAGACCCATGTGGTCTAGGTCCTTATTTAGAGCTTTAGTGTCCTTGTTTATTTTTTGTTTTGTTGATCTGTCCGTTGGTGAGAGTGGGGTGTTGAGATCTCCTACTGTATATGTATTTTCTCTGATGTCTGTTTTCAGATATGATAATAATTGTCTTATATATTTTGGTGCGCCTTCATTTGGGGAGTATATATTGATTAGGGTTATATCATCCTGCTGAATTGTCCCCTTTATCATGATGTAGTGTCCATCTTTGTCTCTTTTTACCTTTTTTAGTTTGAAGTCTATTTTATCTGATATAAGTATAACTGTCCCTGCCTTCTTTTTTGGTCTGTTTGCTTGTAGGGTTGTTTTCCAGCCTTTTACTTTCAATCTGTGTTTAGTTAAATGTGTTTCTTGTAGACAGCAGAAGGTTGGGTTCTGGTTTTTGATCCATCTTGCTACTTTGTGCCTTTTTATTGAAGAGTTTAGTCCATTTACATTTAGAGTTAATATTGATACCTTGGCATCTATATTTGCCATTCTGTTTATCTTTTTGTGTTTTTATTTCTTGTTTTATTCTGATCTTCTTTTTCATTCCTCTGTTTGTTTTGGTTTTAGACTTTATTTTTTGGAGTGGGGGTTTAGTCATGATGAATTTCTGAAGTCTGTGTTTGGGAAGGTCCTTATGCTTTCTTCATAAAGAAAGGAGATCTTTGGGAGGTAAAGTAATCTTGGTTGGCATTTATTGTCTTGGATTTTGTTGAATCCAATGATGCATACCTGAAACTTATATAAGGCTATGTTACTTCAATTAAAAAACAAATAGAAAAAATAAGCTTTTATAAAAAAGTAATACAATAAAGTTAACTCAATATATCTGTAAATGTAAGAAAGAGGTTTTGTGTTTTGGGAAAATAGTTTAAAAATAACAGAACTAATATCTTAAATCTATGTAGATAATAATTTTGTTCTGTTCCCTATTTTCAGTTTTAGGAATTGTTGAATTTTTATCAGATAGTTTTTCAGATGCCTTTTGTATACTTATACTGTTTTTTTTTCTTGTCTGTTGATAATAGTGAATTATATAGATAAACTTTCCTTATTTGTCTCCATAATTAAAATCCTAGAACAAGCATTTTTTTAGCCAATCCATCTTTCAACATCATCTACATTCTGTTTGATTAGATTTCATAATTTTCATAATCAAATGCACTAGTGAGATTGGCTTGCTGATTTTTTGTTTCACACTATTTCAGAGAAGAGGTTTTGGTCTTAAAATTATGAGGTCATAAAATAAATTGAGCAGTTTACTACCTTTATCTAGGAAATGAAAAGTGGAGGGTACAAGTGCCTTGGGGTGGGTGTGGCATGGTAGATAGACTTAAAGAGGTGGGGTCCTATATTTCTGAATCATATATAGTGCTGTAAACCAGTGTTATCTTAATATACATATATACATATATATATGTATGTGTGTATATGTATATATAAAGAAAAGTAGACGGTAAGTTCTTTAAGGACAGGGATTTTTGTTTTATTTAATGCTGTGTCCTAGAGCGAAGCAGTGACTGACATGTAATAAATACTTGATAAATGCTTATGGTACAAAGAAAAGAAAAAGGAATAGAGAGAGAATGTAAGGGTCTGCTTTTAAAAGTTTGATGAAAGTAAATTATGTTATAAATTGCTATTTTTGATATGTTATATTCTTTCAACCTTCTGTATTACCTGATCTACTCAAGTTTTCCTATACTTCTTAATTTAACTGTGTTATTTACATTACCCACTTTTTCTAGGTTTTAAAGTCGATTTCCATAGAGTTGTACATAATATTCTCTTATATCTTTTGAATGTCTCTTTCTATATGTGTGTGTCTGATCTTTGTATCTATAACATCTTAGATTTTTGCCGTATCTTATCCCTCCTTCCATTAAATTGGATAGTAAGATATTTCTATCTTTTGGGCTTGTCATAGAAGTAGATTTTACATTTATCTCTTCTCCTATTTTTGTTTTGTTTTCTAGTCCATTATTTTCAGATTGCATTAAATCTCTTTCCCCACCCTGTTTTGGTATATTTTGTTGTCTCACATTTTTTGAAATGAAAGTTATCTTCCTTTAATTTCATTCTTTCTTTTTTAGTATGAATGTATTTAAGGGTATAGCTTTTGCCATGAATATTGCTTTTACTATTTCCCATAAGTTTTAATACCTAGTGTTTTTATTTTCATTCTTTCCACATAGAATGCAATTTTATTTCCCCTTTAGGCAAAAGGTTTTAGAGGGAAGTGGTTCTTTATCTTAAAGAGGATAAGATTTTGCCACTAACTTTCTTCCTATCTTATTAGGTAATTTTCAGAGTGTATTTATTGAAGTCTTATTTGTATCCAAGTATGTGATTGATGTTTATAAATTTCTATTGAATTTAGCAAAAATATTCTCTGGTCCCAAAATAAAAGATTCAACAGGAATATTAAGTGAAGTTGAATGAATATATTATTAAATTTTTCTATTTGTTAATATTTTGTCTACTGGATCTGATTCTGAAAAATATAAATTAAATATACCATCACAATTAATATAATATTGAGTTCTCCTCAAATTACTAATAGTTCTTGTTTTATTTCTTTGAGTTTTGTATCTACAGGTTATTTTTCCTGCTCCTTCAATTATACCTGCTTAATAATTAAGAAATTTTAGTTTTAAAGCTAGTCTTAGTCTAATATTGCTGTGCTTTTAAAAATTTATTTTGCCTAAATTTTGCTAATTCATTTATTTTCAAAGTTTATCTCTTCGTTTTAAATTGTGTTTCTGGTAAATATTTGGTAGCCCATTTGACTTTTTACTACAGTCTAATAGTCTATGATCTTTTGGGGAGGATTCAGTTTGTACAGATTGAAATACTTGATTTTATTCTGCATTCCATTTTAGTTTTCATCTTACTTTGTTTTCTTTTTTATCTCTTTCTTGTTTGTATGATTAAGTTGTTAGTGACTTTATTAGTTGTTTTTTATTATACTACCTAAGGAGATCTACTATAATTTTATCTTTCATTTATAGCTATCTTTCTTTTCTTCATGCTCATAATTATATGCATATTTATTTAATATTATTTGAAAGCAAGATCATAACTCTTTTCCCATTAAGGTTTATTCCTCTGAATTTTCTCCCTCCTCCTGATATGGCAAGACCTTTACAATATTTTCATTTGCTCACTAGCTTTTAGCTTTCCCTTAACCACATCTGTATACCATATGGGGCTTCCGGAATACTTTTGCTTTTATTCTTCTTCTCCCATCCAAATTCCTTCTCAAATAATAAAATACTTTTAGTTTCATACAATTAGAATTTGCATTATAGTATGCCTCTTTTATTTTAATAGTTCTTGTTTATTTCTTAATGTACAAATTTCCAAATAGCCTATCATTATTTGGTTATATTTATATTAATTTTGAATATTGCCAGATTCTTTGCTTTACAGGTTTACCCCCCCCCCCCCGTTTCAACTATCATGGAGTTCATATTTATTATTTGCTGGTTTGAGTCCTTTATTAAGTATTTCCTCACATAAGGTATCTGGGTAAAATAATGTCTGCAACAGCATTCTTATAGGCTCTCATGGAATGAGATCTTGCACCCCAGTCCTTTATTCTAAAGTATCTGTAGAGATTTTCTATTATAGCTTTTAGAATTGCACAGATTTGTTCCAATCCAATCATTTTTCTTTTGTAAATTACTTGATTACATCTGGATGTATTAAATAATTGTCTTCACCTTTGGAGAGCAGTGATTTGAAAATGTGATACCTAGGTACAAGTACTCTCTCAGCAGTCTGAACTAAAACTTGATAAACTATTTGAAAATCCTGGCCCACGTCTTCTATAACTCAGGGAAATTTGCTTTAATCATCCCCTTTATTATTGTCTCTCTTTATCGTATCATTTTGTCATTCTGAAAGTTTTCTTTTTGTAATGATTGTTTTCTAAAATGTGCATATTTACCCTCATATTTCTGAATAGTTTTATCATTTAACATACGCTTCCACCTAATCTCCCAAGGGTACAGCTTGAACATCTATGCAGCAGATTCTTTCATTTTGTCCATTCACTTTTTGAACTTAAAAAAAGTCATGTGGCTTTAGTGTTAGGGACTGTGCTGAGTGCTATATATTGATCTCTTTACATGTTCCTCTATTTCTTTTAAATATGATTTTCAAAGTAGCAGCTCTGTTTCTTTAGCAGTCAGTTCAGTTTTCTGTTGATTCTGTTAATGGGATGTTATTTTTCTATGTTTGCTCATTCAGATGCTTTACCGGGAGCCTCTTCTGAGAGAGCTAAGAGGAATACCATCTCAGCCTTATGGCTCATTATAAATTATAGCAGACCACCAATCTCTCCTCTCTCATTGCTCAGTGGTAGAGTTTCTTCATTCTTTGACCTCTTTGTGTTCTCCAGATCTCAGAGGTAGAGCTAAATAAAGCAAACTGATTGACTCTCTTTTTCAGATCTTCAGTTTCAGGAAAGAGGAAATGGACTTTCTTCCCTGGGAGGACTATTTTCAGATTCTTCCCTTGGACTTTTGTATTGAACTCTAGAGATCTGATCCAAAAGGTAGAAATATGGTACCAGGTCCTGACTCACCCCTCCTAATTGACCTACCTGTAAGAGGTTGCTGAGTTGAAGTCAGCCTTGAGTGGAAGGATATGGAATGCCTCAAGTCACCCTTCTCTTAGAATTTTCTCTTTTTAGTGCAATGTTTCTGCAAACTGGTCAACTTAAACACATTGTTGGTCCTGACTTTACCATTACTTAATAGTGCAAGTTTGAGCTAATCACCTTCCTCTTAAGGCCTCCCAGTCCCCATCACTGAAATAACTGGGCCTCTTCCTTAAGTCTGAGACGTGTTCCCTCTTCCAGTTTGCTGATTGATTCAGTTGTGTAACTGCTATATATTCAAATGAGAATTGCCATTCCCTGTATCAACTCTGAGTAAGAAAATTATTTTGGAGTAAAACTTGGCAAAACAAGAGCTCGAGCTGCCAACAAATTATTCTGCAAGATTTCAAAACATTAAGTTTTAGCATTCACTCTCAAAGTCAAGCCAATTTTGCTTAAAGGAACACTATTGTTTTAGTCGAAAAAAAAAATGAAACCTAAATTGTGGTTATGCATCTGGCATTTCCAATATAAGTATGAAAGCAATAGATTTGCTTGGTTTTTTTGTATGTGGTTTTTTTTTTTTTTTTGTTGTTTTTTTTTTTTTTTTTTTTTTTTTTTTGCTTAATCACACATGCTGCAAAAAGTATATACACATATGGAATTTCTTTTCACATTCAAAAAGTTAAACTCAAATTGTAACTGCAAAGATGTTTTCCTTAGAAGTATGAGGCAAAAATGCCTAAGAATTTTTACAGTGTATCATTCTTTTGTAGGGATAGCTTTTTCCTTTGTTCTCATTGCTTCTTTAAAGTTATATTTATTTAAATATGGAAACTTATTGAAGAAGCCACAAACCTAACACCAGGTGTGCCCTTTTAATGCCTCATATGGATAGTTTTAATAACTTCTGACTCTGGTATATTCTCCTTGCCTCCAGTATCCTTCCTGCCTTTTGACTGTCCCAAGGTAAAATAGCCTTTCACTTCTAACATTGATTCTCTTAATTCCAGAAAGCCAGGGCCTTGGGACTATGGGTCTGTCAAATTTTAAATTAGAACCTTTGGCTTCAAAGACAGAATTACAAGTCAGTCGATTCAACAAGCCACTTAGAGTCCTTATATATTTTTACTTATGTGTATGATGTTTCACTCTTCCTCCTAGATTTAAGCAGCCTAAAGGTCTTACAATCTGTTGTCTTTGATTTCCTAAAGGAATAGGACAAGTCCCTTATAAAACAGATATGTATTTACTTTCATCAAAATCATTTGAGTTAATCAATATTTTTCCATTTAATTAGTTACCCTGAATTATGTATTTGAGCACACGTGAACTATTAAATTCCCTGAAGTCCATATATGGTTGGTTAGACTAAGTCCCATTTCCTTGATGCCCGATTAGAAAAGTTATTGATAGAATCCAAAGATCACAGTAGGTGGAAGTTGCTCTTCCACAAATTCAATTTAAACAAGGTTACCTTCACCTCCACCTCCACTATTACTTCACTACCAAGTGTCCACAAACAAGAATTAACCTTTCTCTACTGAAAAATGGAAAATTATACTAAAACTCACAGTCAAGCTAAATTTTATGATGAATTTTTCTTGACCTGGAATGGACAAAACATTTGATTCAAAAATTTTAGAGGTGTTTTCTTTCTTTTTTTTTTCTTTTTTGACCTCCAGGTAGCATAGACTATAGCTTAAATGATGGATAGATTGGAATCAATTGTATAAACTCTAACTATCCCTGCTATTGCTTCTGTGCCATTGTGTTGGAGTGGCAAATGAAAGATTAGACGGTGATTCTCTGGGGGCAGTGAAAATGCACATCAATCTGTTGCTGCTGCATAATATGGATGATATAGAGCCTGGGTCGCCAAAGATCACAGCACATTGTTCTTCTGGAGGGAAGGGTCATCTTGAGGGAAAAAGAACAATAACTATGTGTTCTTATCTGTGGCTGTCCAACACCCTCTTACTCTTCCCCTATTAAACACACACACACACACACACACACAGACACACACAGAAAAATATGGGATATTAAGAATTCTAATAAACTGTTATCAGATTGCTATACAATAGCAACATAAACCATTTCATTATGACCAGCGTAGAACAGGTTTGGCAGGAAAGGCTCTTGTTCTTCATTCTGGGGAGCTGACATTTTATAAAATTTCCTACGTCTTTCATTTCTACTGTTTGCTGTTGCAGAAGAGAAGTGAAGGTTTCTTCCCAGTCTTCTCCCTGTGAAACTCGCAGCAACTATGGAGGATTTGTTAAGTCTGTTACTGTCAAGCATTTTAGCCAAATTAGTGAGTGAGAAATCTGACAAAGGAGTTTTCTGAGGATTTTCAGAAGTAGTAGTTGGACTTTTTTTTTCAATTTTAATTTTTTTTCCTGTGCCTCTTGCAAAAAGACAACAGAGTCCTTTATAAAAGAAGTAAAGTCCTTTATATTTTCTCTCCTTCCCTCTGCTGACTTTGGGGTATTGGATAGATTAGAGCTGAAACTATGAAATTGGTGGGAGAACACTCTTGGTACCACTATTGTTGGAAAAGGCACACAGCTGAGTCTTCAAAAAAGGTTTGAGAATATGAAGTGTGGGTCCCATTGAGTTAATACAGGGAAAATGAGAGAAAAACCTATGGGACAAAACATTTTTTCCCCTTTGACTAATCATGAATTAATGGTTTATATTGTTTTGTAGGTCTAGATATGTATTTGGTCTTGGGTACAGCTTCCACATTTCATGTGCAAATACAATGTTTTTAGGACATTTCTTAAATATCAAGGCTGTAAAATTTGGTAAAAAGCATGAATTTCAGAGTTGAATGTCCTGGGTTTGAATTCCAGCTGTGCCATTTACTATTAGTTTCTGGAGCCACAATTAGCTGATTTTAGTCAGGATTGCCACTTTGTGTTTCAGTGACCCAAGGCAAGTCACTTAAATTTCCTCAGTATCAATATTTCTATCTTTAAAATGGAGATAATAAGGCTATGGTAAGTATTTAATGAAATAATACATGTACACTTATAGAGCTTTCTAGAACTGAGGCTTGCAAACAATAAATGCTCAGCAAACATTAACATTTTAAATCTCATTTTGTGAGCTTTACTATGCATGCATGCCTGGGGAGAAAACTTGCCATCTGATATAATATTCTGAGTGACACTTGGTAGCTGCTTTGCCAAGTGATGTGTGATACCTCTCTTCTCCATACTCCAAAGCAAATGCATATACATTCACGTGCACATACGCACACTCCAAAAATTTGACTCTTTATAACTAAGATGTAGATAGATAAATTATACCTATATGTAGTTGGTGGTTTCAGCTATTGGACCTAGGGTACATCAGTCTAACTATTCCTAAGACTCCAACCTAGAATACTTGATATTGCCTTCCTTCACCAAATGAAGAACTCAAATAGTATTGTTTCCAACTTCTTTCAAATTTGGCCGCTATTGCAAATGCAAAATTAATATGCCATTTGAACCCCCTTATTATGATTCTTGAAAGTTCAACAATGTGATGGCTTACCCATGTCTGAAAAAAGAGAAAAAAGAAACTCTGGATGACTTCTTTATTCTCAGTGCTCTGGCAAACCATTTAAGTTGGATTCTAATCTTCACTGGTGAGATCGTAGCTCAAGCTGTAATGTCGTATGTCTGTACAGTCGTGAAAGCCCAGGAGGAAAGAACCCCTAGACAACCCTGAAGCTTAGGTCAGGCCTTCCCAGGAAGCCACACAATCCTCATGGACCACTGGGAATAGCTTCAGATTTTCACAGATGAGACTGCTTCAGAATGGTGACCTTCTATATAATTCATAGAATCGATTCCAGCCAATTCTTCCTGCCCCCTTTTATTCCCTGAAGAGGAATAAGCTTGTAGAGATCAGAAGTGTCTAAACAAGAGAAATAATAAATGACAGCATGGAGAGGGGACAAAGAATCAGGGGAGAAAGAGAAGACAAGGGAAAAAAAAAACATCATCATGGTTTAAAAATGCTTTTTCATTAATGTTTCAGTGAGCACAAAGATTCTGATTAATTTTTACAGTTCCATTCACTTCTTGCTAATACAGCTAATAGGAGATGCTCATTGGTGCCTATTTCATGCTAGCATATGACCCCTTCTTCTTTGTTTATATCTGATAGAAGAGGACAGTGGTACCAAGCATAGAAGTTGCTTTGGTAACTTCTATATAATACTACTATATAATACTACTTTATAATACTAACTTCTATATAAATAATACTACTTTAGTATTATCATCCAAACTAATTTCTGTGTTTTCTGCAACTATGGTCATAATAGATCAACTCATTGCTGGGTAACTGGCAAAAGCACAGATTTTGAGTCTTAGAACTCATTTTTAACTCACTCTAAGGAAGATACAACTGAGCTGTGGACATAGGAAGAAGCATGGGCTCTGAAAGAAATAGCCACAGAGATGTTTATAATTCACTTTTGTAGTGGACTTAAATTTGCTCAATGACATGTTTTGTGGTACTAAACTACTCAGTCTTAACTTCGCACATATTCACACTCTATTGACACAATTATAATTCTTACAAGTCACATAGTAGATGAAGAGATGTACCTCACAGTTTTCTCTTTGAGGAGAAACTAGTTGCGCAATTATGGGGAGTGTGACCAATGGACATTTTCCAACTGTTGCCTCCTTCAGAGTGAACCTCAGCTGCATAGAGCCAACCTACCTGAGGTCACAACACACACCTGGTGATTGAGTGTGTATGTGTGCTTATGCTCATGTGTGTGTGTGTGTGTGTGTGTGTGTGTGTGTGTGTTGGAGAGTGTAAAGTACTAGCCATTTGTGTCCAAAATACATAGGGACATTTCTTACAAGTAGTGTTTGCTCCATATGCCCCCATATGTTAGGTTGACTCAGTGTTTTGTGTCTATGGTTTGACCAACTGGCCATCTTGCTCCTTCTAACTTTCACAGGTTTTAATCTCTACTAAACACCTTGCGCCCTAAACTTTGTCTCATCACCTGTTTCTGGAGATCCCAATTTACAATAATGTCATGATTTCTTTTTAGAACATTGTTATTCATTTTCTTTTTTTCATGACCTGAAGCCACTGCACTAAATTCAGATGTAGAAGTAGCATGAACTTCCAATATTGTGCTGGCATTTGATGTTAATTTAGTCAGGGCAGGATGACTCCATAAAGGAGTAAAAGAGTACCAAGAAAATCATGTATCTATTGTGGACTTACATTGGTATAGTAACCTGGGTTCAAAATACCATATGACCAATGTAACCCTTGACTTCAAGAGGAGCATAGTGTAAGAGGGGCTAAGAGATCAAACAGCCCGAGTTATATGGAAAAAAAAATTAAAAGAGTATCGAATTGGGGGAAATTGAGTAAATAGAAGCAAGACAAGGAGGCATAGTAGAGAACAGATAAGAGGAGAAAGAGGATTAACATCAGCTTAGTATCCAAAGATAACAGATAATTCATCAGGAGAGAGACATTTTTTCTCTTGATCCTGTTTCTTAATGGTGTTTTGAAACTAGTTTATATTTCTAAAAAAAAGTTTAAATGTTGCAAAAAAATGGGTGAAATCAAGAAAATGGGGGAACATCTTCAGTCACCTTGAAGTTTGTGGGTGACTTTCTAACAAATTCAGTACAGTGTCTTCTTGTGTCTCCTTAGTTACTCTTTTATTTTTGTAGGTTCCCCTCACTTTTTTTTAACCTTTTTCAACATGGTTTCCATAATTCTCCCCAAATGCATAAGCATTCTTTCTGTTCAGTAAAGCCAGCTGTTTGCATTTAATCTCTTCTCTCCAGGTAGAAAGGAGCATTGTGGCTAAACCAGTACCATCAGAGCACTGAATACTTGAATGTAGTCTGGTTGACTTCTGAAGTCTTTGTTTATATCAAAGTGAATGCTAGTCAATGTTACATAAGAATATACACAAATTAATTTCAGACATAGGATCTATCAGAAGTGAAGAATCAGAAAAACAATAGTATTAAATAATTTTTAGGTGAGTTGAGTCACAAAGAATTTAATTTAGAAATGACAGCTTTGAAGGAAAATAGCTTAAATTGTAAATAGGAACGGAGATAGAGAGGACTAGGAAAGATTCAAAAGTTAGAGGGGGGTAAACAGATTGAGAAACTCTTAAGAATAACTTTTTAATCACTTGTTTTTAACTTTACAAATAAATGGTAACAAAACCTCAAGAAAAGAATTATTAACAAATAAAAAGGAAAAGTAAGGTAGTAGGGTAATAGAAAATCTTTTTGTTACTCAAGACTTTCACTAGTAATATATTTTAACCTACTGTCTCAATTTCTCTTTTCTTCCAACATCCTATACAAACGATAGAAGTATTTTTGTCTTCAATTTGAATGAGAAAACTGACACTGGAGAGGAATAGAATGTTCATTTCTATAAGTTGAAGTACTAGTTAGTGAAATGCTGTGATCCATGTCCCATTCTCTTGACTCTGAGCCTAAGACTTCCCTGAACCTTGATGAATGTCTTTTAGGACTGAGGAGGATGGATACTGGACTGCCAGAACTCCATTCTTAGCACAACCCAAAGAAAACTTGAAAGATAATAAAATAAAATTTAAAAAATGTGTCCTTAAGAATAAGCCATCTGTTTCAGAGCAGAGTGAAACAGCCAGGCATTGGTGAGCCTCATATCAGCTCTGCCAGGGCTGGCTGGGCAGCCTCTGTTGCAAGCTGTTGATTCTCTGATTCCTATAAATTAGGAACAAGATCAACTGGTTGATGAAGATTTTGGAGAAGTCTAAGGCAAAGTAAATGCAACAACAAACACTACCTTAGCTTTAGCCAAGATCAGCTCTGAAAATTCTTTCTCGTTCTTGGGTGGCTCTGAAGTTGTGTACAACCTAAGAAAAAGCTAAATTAATCTTATGACTGTGTTCTACTGATATTTGTTTAAATTTTTCCTATTGGGAACAAGCTTGGCCTCAAAAGCTGGTACTGTTGTAGAGGCTATAAGAAATATGAGACATATGAACATGAAATAGATAACACATTACTACAATTGCCCTCAGAGTCTTCATATAATCCTTTTCATGTGTTGGGTGTTTATGCTTGAGTTGGTTTTATATCTGGAAAATGTGTGTTTTGAGTTATCACTGGATAGTTCTCTTTGTGAATGCAAGTGGTTATAGTAATTGAGTAATCTCATGTTTCGCCAAGGATGTGAGCATGGAACTGAAATCAGGTGGTGTAGATCTTTGTTTTGATTTTGTCACACTTTATGAGTGACTTTGTTCAAGTCATCTAAAGAGGAAGTTGTCAAATGAGGGGAGGCAATAATTTGTCCTTCAATTACCAGGAGATATCTTTGATTTTCACAGTGGGACAAGAGCTGATGAGGTAATTAGAGTAGAGGTAGATGATACTATAGGTAGATAGAGGCTAGTGATGCTACTAAACATCCCACAGGACACAAGTTAGAGCCACACACAGAAGTCTTATCCTATATCAGAATCTTAAAATGATACTGGTATCCCATATTCACTGAAGCAATATTCATGATAGTCTGGGTATGGAAACGGCTTAAATTTCCATTGGTGAATGAATAGATTAAAAAATGGATATATGCATGCAATAGAGTAATATTCAACCTCAAAGAAGGAAATCCCTCAATATGAGAGAACACAGAGGGACCTTGAAGATGCTATGCTAAATGAAATAAGCCAGCCACAATAGGATAAATACTGCGTCATTCTGCTTATATGAGATATCTGAAATCATCAAATTCACAGAAACAAAGAACAGAATTGTGGTTGCCAGGGGATGGGAGGATGGGATATGGAGAGTTGTTAATTAATGTATATAAAATTTCAGGTATATTACAAACAGCTATACAGAAACAAGTACAACAACCTAGAGGATATGGACAAATTCCTAGAACTATACAATCACCCAAAACTAGACAAAGAAGATATAGAACACCTAAACAGACCAATCACAAGTAGTGAAATTGAAACAGTAATTAAAAACCTCCCCAAAAACAAAAGCCCAGGACCAGATGGTTTCACAAATGAATTCGACCAAACATTCAAAAACAAAATAGTCCCTATATTACACAAACTCTTTCAAAAACTCGAGAAGGAAGGAGTACTACCAAACACATTCTATGAAGCAAATATTACTCTAATACCAAAGCCAGACAAGGACAATACAAAAAAAGAAAACACCAATCTCCCTATGAATACTGATGCAAAAATATTTAACAAAATTTTGGACAATAGGATCCAACAATGCATCCAAAATATAATACACCACGACCAAGTGGGATTTATTCCAGGGACACAAGGATGGTCCAACATCTGAAAATCAATCAATGTAATCCAACACATCAACAAAAAGAAAAATAAAGACCATATGATCATATCAGTAGATGCTGAGAAAGCAATTGACAAAGTGCAACACCCATTTATGATAAAAGCCCTTGAAATCCTTGGGATAGAAGGAACATACCTCAACATAATAAAAGCCATGTACGACAAACCCATGGCCAGTATTATCCTCAACGGTGAGAAGCTGAAGGCCTTTCCCCTAAGATCAGGAACAAGGCAAAGATGTCCCCTCTCACCATTACTTTTCAATATAATACTGGAAGTCCTAGCCAGAGCAATTAGACAAGAGAAAGACAGTCAAGGGATCCAAATAGGAAAAGAAGAAATTAACCCTTTGCACTCGAGGCTTTTTTCATGGGGGCGAACCAATGACTTGAGATGATTTCAGCTATGTTAGGGAAGCATTTTACAGGTACTTTGAAATCATGTTATATGCAAACGAACATATACACATAATAAAATTTCACCAATTTATTTTTACATTGAATAAAACAAAGTCTATTAAATATTACACTCTGTAATTAGTTTTTGTGTCATATTTAGTCAAACAATCCCCAAGATGCAGCCTCGGTTTGTCAAGACACGTATCACAATGCTAAGCTGAGATTAGCTAATCTAAGCTAAGAATTGACTAAGGATGCAGGCCGAACCTGGTCCATGAAAGTAATTGCGATAAGAATATCTTATCACACATCGGAAATAAACATATTGACTTCCAAACTGCTCGGGCGCCCTAGCTGCGCCACTTGAGTGGACGCATTAAACCACCGAGGGCCATAGCAGTGCCGCTCTAGTGGACGCATTAAACCGCTGGGAACCGGAGCGGCGCCGCTCAAGTGGATGCATTAAACTGCCGGGCGCTGTAGTGGTGCCACTCGAGTGCAAAGGGTTAAACTGTCTCTATTTGCAGACGATGTGATAATATATATATACAAAACCCTAAAAACTCCATAGAAAAACTACTCAAAATTATAGATAAGTTCAGTAAAGTAGCAGGATACAAAATCAACGCACAAAAGTCAGTAGCATTCTTCTATGCAAACACCCAATCTGAAGAAGAAGAAATTAAGAGATCCAACCCCTTCAAAATCAAAACCAAAAAAAATCAAATATCTAGGAATAAATCTAACAACAGACATAAAGGACTTATACAAAGAAAACTATAAAACACTGTTGAAAGAAACAGAAGAAGACACAAGAACATGGAAAGGCATCCTTTGCTCATGGATTGGAAGGATTAACATTATCAAAATGGCAATCTTACCAAAAGCAATTTACAGATTCAACGCTATTCCAATAAAAATCTCAATGACATTCTTCAAAGAAATAGGTCGACTACTGAAGAAATTCATATGGAACCACGAAAAACCTCGCATAGATAAAGCCTTCCTAACTAAAAAGAAAGAAAGCGGAGGAATTTCACTCCCTGATTTCAAAATATACTACAAAACCATAATAATTAAAACAGCATGGTACTGGAACAAAAACAGACAGAAAGACCAATGGAACTGAATAGAATACTCAGAATTAAACCGCAAATCTATGAACAACTAATCTTTGACAAAGGAACAAAGAAAATGCAGTGGAACAAGGGCAGTCTATTCAATAAATGGTGCTGGGAAAACTGGACAGCCACATGCAAAAAAATGAAGCTAGACTACTACCTCACACCCTGCACAGAACTCAGCTCAAAATGGATAAAAGACCTGGACATAAGACCTGAAACCATAAAATTTATAGAAGAAAATATAGGCAAAACGCTACACGACATACATCTCAGCAAAATCTTGAAAGACACATCCCCCAAAGTGAAGGAAGTGAAGGACAAGATAAACAGGTGGGATTACATCAAAATAAAAAGCTTCTGTACAGCAAAAGAGACATTAACCAAAACTAGCAGACACCCTACCAACTGGGAAAAGATCTTTGAACACAATACATCCGATCGAGGACTGATAACAAAATTTACAAGGAACTCACACAACTCAACAAAAACAAAGTCAATAACCCAATCAAAAAATGGGCAGAAGACACTTCTCCAAAGAAGAAAAGCAAATGGCCAACAGGTACATGAAAAAATGCTCAACATCACTTACAATCAAGGAAATGCAAATCAAAACCACTATGAGATACCACCTCACATCTGTCAGGATGGCACACATTAAAAATACAGGCAACAACAAATGCTGGAAAGGATGTGGAGAAAAAGGAACTTTTCTACACTGCTGGTGGGAATGCGAACTGGTCCAACCACTATGGAAAGCTGTATGGCGATTCCTCAAACTGCTCAACATGGAGCTTCCATACGACCCAGCAATACCACTTTTGGGAATTTACCCAAATAACACAGAAACACTTATCCAAAAGGATATATGCACCCGTATGTTCATTGTGGCACTGTTCACAATAGCAAAGGTATGGAAGCAACCCAGATGTCCAAAAGTAGATGATTGGAACAAGAAGATGTGGTACATATACACAATGGAATACTGTTCAGCACTGAAAGAAGATAAAAACATGCAATTTGCAGTGACATGGATGGAATTAGAGGGGATCATACTCAGTGAAATAAGCCAGAAAGAAAGAGAAAAATATCAAATGGTTTCACTTATAATAGGACTATAAGGAAACCAAATAGGAGAGAGACACTCAGCGGGGGGTGGGGGGCGGGGGGACGATAAAGGCACAAAATTGAGTAGAAAAGAACTCAAGGGACCACGGTGATGGTTCATGGGTGAATTGGTGGTGGGTTACCCAAGGGGAATACAAAATGTAAAAGACGTAAATAACAATAAAAATATATATATATAAAAAATTTTGGGTATATATAATGAATAAAATATAGAGAAGTTATGTAATGTAATACCTATAAGTAAAGTAATGTATACTTAAAATATGTTGAAAATACATATTTTTATGTTGTATTCTGGTCACAATAGATTAAAAAAAAAATAACCCAGCCTAAAACATCAATAATGTCAAGGTTGAGAAAGCCCAATGTAGTCTTTAGGACTCTAATTTCTCTCATTTACATTTGCATCCCACCTCATACGAGTATTTCTTTCTTTTTTATAAAAGATTTATTATGCGTACAAGAGTTGGGTGTAAGCCAGAGGTGTGGGGGTGTTTAGAGGATTTACCAGACACAGAGTGGGGAGCAGAACAGGCAGATTGACTGAAATACATTGCTGAGGGGAGCAGCTGGCAAGACAGGAGAGGGCTGCTGCACCAAGTGGGGAAGTTCCCTGGTTGAATATCATCGAACTCGTACTGCAGTGGGTGCCAATAACTTCACAGTGCTGAGACTTAACTCCTTGCGTCACCAGGGGGTGTTAAGTCTCAGCACTATGAAGTTATTCATGGAACTTGGAATTAAAAGGGGAGTCCTTGTAGATTTTAGAGATAATACTGACATTTTAGTTAGAGAAAAAAGTTCCGTCTAATTTAAACAAAATAAAAAATGAAGAGGTAATGACAAATCTTTGTCAGTGGAAAATCTTTGTTATTGGAAAAGATTGTTATTGTTAATGGAAATATCTTTTTTTCATCTGGGAGATAACACCCTTCTGATACAGTATTGTATGAATATAATGTCTTTCTTTTCATCATGGATCTAAACAGGGATGTTCTCTTATCCCTATGACTTTATAGCAGGATGCTAGCAATCACATAACCTAGTCTGTCAGATGGACCTTCCTTCCTGGGACTTTGAGTTCCTTAATGAAAGGCAGAGTAGGATTTATTCATGGTTGTTATGAGGGTGACCAGCAAGTGTGGAGTTCTGCAGCAGTGGTAGGGTTGTCCTTCCCAGATAGTTCCTGTTAAAAGATTTTTGTTGTGTTTGCTGTACAAAGTTTGAAAAAAAAAGTCTTTGTCTAAAATATTCAAAATCAACTGTAGGCTTACAAGCAAGACCCCTGACAGATACCATCACTATTGGTTGACATGCATATTATTTCTGCTTGCAAAATTAAGGTCAAAGAGTTTATGCAGTTGTATGACAAAAGTACATTTGCATCATATCTTTTCTTTGTACTTGAAAACCTGAAGTTAATATTGTTAGTAACAAGTGGATCAGAGTCCCCAGAAAGAAGAATGGGAATATGAATAGGCTCCAATTTGGCATTTTGGAGTTTGAGGCTTGTATGTTATGAATAAAACAAACCTGCTGCTTCTATGAATTCTTTATACATTTTCCCCTTAATTCCTTATCAAGCAGTGGTTTCTCTGTTAAACAAGACCATACACAAAATGTATTCCTGGCTTCTTTTACATCATTTTCTTCTTTGTTATTACCAGTTGAGAAGTTAATAAGAACAGGATTTTCAATGTAACCATAGCAAATACACAAAACTAAAAAGAGCAGCTTTGATAAAGCCAGTGCAGATGAATCTAGGACCTCATGAATCAAAACTACACACAAAGTGATAATGGAAACATCTTATCCACATCTGATTTGTTTCCACAGTTATTTAGATAACAAAAAACACATTCCTGGAGAGGGAAGCCTCCGACTTGATTTCAGTCGCATAGTCCAAATAAATATGAAATTACTGCCAACACAGCAGACATAAATCTCTACAATCTCATTTTCATCATAGTCTCTGCAATGGGAGAAAAGTGAGTGAAAAGGTGTTTTCTCCACCTTGTTTAGTACACAGTTGCATGGTTTAAATTAGAATATAAGAATTCCAAATTTTTAGCATGATAACATTATTCAAACAATTCCCTGAGAACCGAAAATATGGCCCCACACCCAGATGTAGGCCCAGCGAAATAGAATGAGTAGGAATGAAAAAAATGTTAATTGTTTCATGCTTTTTAATTTTGGGCTTAATGACACAAGCTGTGTGACATGGAGGAAAATATTCATTTGGAGAATAAGCCTGTTGTGTAACGTTTCCGATTAAGGATGATTTAAACTTATTCTGAGAAAACTGACATACGACACATGCTATGAGCTAAGTAATCAACTTAAAATTAAATGAACATCTAGAACATGTGCGTGAGTTATGATTGCCCTGGGAGTCTTTGCTATACTTTTCCTTGCTCTTATAGATTTAAGTGATTCCTACAGCACTGACATTGACCAACAGCCATAGTTGTGTGGTTAGGCCTCATGAGTTCAAGGAAATGTTATTGCTGTGAAAATACTCAACTTTCAAAGAAAAGTGTGTTCATCGATGTGTTAGCTCACTCCTTCAGTAGCCCCTGCAGTGCTGATCTCTGCTAATCCATTTGCCTGTTCCAGCACCTCTTCATGTCCTTGACCCCAAGCAAGCAAGGCTCACCACTTCACCAATTAGGCCAAGATGATTTTCAACCACCTCAGTATCTTCTTTCCCTTCTCTGCTATAAACTCATCCTTACATTAAACCTTCTCGTGGAAAATTCAATCCATTTTCATTGTTCCCTTGGCATCCGAGTGTGGAGGGAAAGTCCTGCTGCCATTTTATCAATGTGTCTTGATTCTGTCTTTGCCAATCCATAGGAAATTCCTTAAAGAGCAGACCCACTATTCTTCCCTCTATACTTCCCATGGTGTCACAGCAAGAAAATATATAGTAAAATAATTAGGAAGAAGTCACTTTCATAGAACTGAACCATCCCTACTTTCTATTTGTTACCCAGCATCTTAGCCAGGTAGGTTCCTGCAATTTGTTGAGAATGCTCTCATTTCTTGTCTCTCTCTCATATATTAGGAAAATCTGGCAATAAATGACTTTGACAGGTAGTTGGGACTATTCATTCCTAGAGGTTTCAATCTGTTAGCAGAGAAGGAACTATTTCTTCAAACTAAATATTGTCTGTAATCCTAATAAAGCACTAAGCACGAATTCCAGTTGATCTTTAGTTGTGTGTTTAGACGCTTAATATCCACAAGAGCCATGTCTGTTTCCTTTGTATCTCAAATATTAGTCCAGAAAGAATGCATTTTACATGCTGCCAGTTCATATATTCAGAAGATACAGACTATCTCCTAAGTGCCAACTGCTTAGGTGTTAGGAAGACAATCGTGAACAAATGACATTTCCTGACTTCTTGAACTTAGATTCTGGCTAATAAAAAAGTAAGAGGTAAGACAGCAATACTTATGCTGTGACTGATAAGTTTATGTACATATATATCGGATATTTAATCTTCATGTTTACCTAAAATTTAAATGATTTAACATCCCTGCTTTTTTCAGATGTGAAAACTGAGGCACTTTGTTCAATAATAATCCATATACGACAATTACAACTTCTTTACCGATAATAACAAAATAGTTTATAAAATGAATTATGTTAGAGCCTCCCCGGTGGCACAGCGGGTTAAAGCGCAGCGCTATGGAGCTGTGGGCAGTGGTGACGCAAGTTCGAAGCCCGGCCGGGGAGATTCCCACATGGCGTGGCAGATTTCTACTGCCTCGCCCGCTGCTCCCCTTAGCAGTGTATTTCCGTTGATCTGCCTGTTCTGCTCCCCGCTCTTTATCTGGTGAACCCTCTTGCCTTCCCACGCCTCTGACCTGTACCCCAGCTTGTTTGCTTAAATAAACAAATCTTTAAAAAAATGAATTATTTTAATACATATACAACAATTACATACTATATATGTATACAATAAATATATAACAAACATGTACATTAAATGGTACATATGTAACAATATATATTACAACATACTATAAAACATACTGTTGACACATGAAAAATATGTACTTTAAATTTTAGCTTTAGCAAGTAATAAATGGTATATGTCATATATACATTTATTCATTTGTATCTATGTATATATGCATTTATATGCAGAGACACATTTTCAAACATACACATATACAGTGGACAAAAGTGAAGTTGCTTTAGCTTAAGTGTTTGGTGACTGAGTTCACTGACTCTCCTCGTTCTTCTCATCTGTCTCCCCATGTTTCCTGCGGAACCTCCTCAGATCTCAGTTTGAAAACCCCACTTACCTGTCTTTAGCTTTTCACTTTATTTTGGAAAAACTGAGCTTCAGAGAGGGAAAGTGACTTCTTTAAGGCTTCACAGCTGTTAAATAACTAATTCAAGGCTAGAACCCACCAGTTTTCAGATGGAAAAACTAAAGCTCAGGCATGTTGTCACTTAGCCAAGAATACACTAGCAGAAAGTGATGAGACTACAGCTAAATCATGATTTGTCTGTTTTTTTTTTTTCCTGGATTTACTAAGCCTGTAACACTCTGACCTCAATTTCCATCTGCAGATGTCACTTCTGGTGTGCCTCAGTCCAAGGCTGTCTATATGCTGGCCCAATAGTGTGTTATCCTTCAAGTAGACTGACAACCTGCCCTCACACACCCTGCTTTCTTATTTTGTTGCCTCTTTTCTTGCCCAGAATTTCCTTGCCTCCTTTTCCATGTGCCAAACTCCTAGTTATCCTATAGGAATCGGCACTAGCATCACTTCCTTTTGAATTCTATTCCGTATGTAATGGGCTGGCTTCTTGGTTGTGCAACCGAAGGAGACTATGCTTGGTTTAATGCGTTTTAAAGTTATTAACAATTCATAAACAAAGGCTCTGTATTTTCTTCTTGTACTAGACACTGCAAATTACATAGCCAGTCCTGCATGTGTCTGTTCATGTAGCATGTTGTGTAGATGTCTATTACAGTAAGCAACACATTGGAAAATACAGTGTGTCTCCTCTGATGAATTATGAACTCCTGAAACTAGGAACTTGTCTTATTCGTCACTGCATCCTCAGCACCAGTGATCCAGTGATGAAACCCAACCTCAGTAATGCCCTCATTTTCTATTCCACAGTAAACTCCTGATTAGAAGAAAATGCTTGACCTCTAGACAATCTGAGTATCTGCTCTAGGGTATAGACCTGTGCTTTCCTAGTGTTGAAACTATTAGCATTCTGTTGCATCCCAGGAACATGGAGAGGGCATGTGCTTATTTCTTCTGCTTCAACTAGCTTCTAAAATAAATAGAATGGAGAATAGAAAACATTTTAGTTCACAGAATGAAGTAACCAGGTTTTGAAGGAAAAAGGACTGACTTATTCCACTAGATAGAGACTAGGTTCAGGGATAGGATTATATTAAACTAATGTCAACTTCCTTAATGCAAAATCATCCTGAAGATTATGACTGAGCAAAAATTAAAATGGCCAACACAAGTACCTAGAGTTTTCATATTTCATTTAGAAACAGAAAGAGGGACTGCAAGGTATAAACTAGTGACAGAATAAGGAACAGATTAGAAAATAAAGATAGGATCACAGTGCTCTTATCTCCTTGGCCTTATTGATAATCCCAGAGAAAACTAGATTAGTAAGAAAGAAGAGCCCAGGTCAGCTTACTAGAGGATGCAACCCTTTGTAAAATTCAAGATCATGTCTGCTTAGCATCTATGCCTCAACATGATGACTACTGCATAGACTCTGCCTTTGATGTCATCCTTAACTCATTGAATATTTATTAAAAGTTCTTAAAATCTAGACCTCAACTTGGCGATCATACTAAAGAAATAAGGAAAACAGAGACTTGTTCATCAAAAAGCAGTAGGTGGTTACAAGCTGAGAGTCTGGCACCAAATCACTAGGTTTGAAACCTGGCTTGGCCATTTAGTGGTTGAGAGATCTTTGGCAAATTAGTCACAGTGTGACAGTTTCCTCATTTGCAAGAACAGATAATCAAAGTACCTATTGAAAGGTTCCCCATGAAGATTAGTTTGAATTAGTACATAAAAGTAACTTAGTATAAAATGGCAGCAACATATAGCTGTATCTCAATATTCTGAGCTTGCAATAGCTTGGTAGGGAAGATGAAAATGTTATCAAGGGAATTTTCCCTACTATTAGGGAGGAGAAGCGCTAGTTGAAACTAAATTTATTATTGTAACTCATGCTATGTCATGTACAGTGTTGTTACCTATCATTATGCCAATGTAAAGATCTTGTCCAATATTCACCATAGATACGGTGATTAAAACTAAAAGTAGGGAATGTAATCAGGCTGAGTCCAAAGTCCAGTAAAGGTGGTGCCCCCCGGAGGGGGTTTGCTGATGAGAATGAATAGCCCCAGGGAAAATGCTAAGTGTGCGGTTTGGGGTGGAGAGTCTGATGAGAAATAAAAGGGACTGAAGGAGAAGGGGAAGGCAGTCGTCATGATGTGGGAATAGAGGAATCAGTGACAGAAAATGTAGCCACCAAGATTGAGAGCTTGGAAATCAGATGCCAGAAGTTTTTGAGCCTCCGGGATATAGAGTTTCGGATTGAGCATTTTTGGAATCTTTAGTGACTTTGGGACCAGTGACTTTGGAGGCTTTACAAGTAGCCGAGTGAAGGAAACTGCTCCCAGTTTTGTTTTAACTGCAGCAGAAGGAAGAAGGCAGAGGCCCAAAGCGGGCACCTTCCTAAAATGCGTGAGTGCAGTCTGTTGGACCATCTGGCTGCTGTAGTTGCTGTTTGCAGTGTTGTTGGCCTGGTGCTGTGCTGGGGCACCATGGCAGTTCCGGGAGCATGTCTAGTTGTGTTCTGTGTCATCCTTGTGAGTTGGAAACTGGCCTACAGTCTGATTGTTGAGTGTCTACAGAAGAAGGAAGATGCCATTTTGGAAATGTGGCCTATTGTTTGGAAGAGGAGCTCCTCATCAGCAATGGCGGGAAGACACCACCTTTGTTACTTTTCTGGGACTTAAAGGACAGGACATTACTTTAAGTAACGTAAATGGCCATATGTTGACTTCAGTAATTCTTTGCTTTTCAGTAATTTTCTTTGCTTTGTTTGTTAAATAAATCCCATTGTTGTAGTTCCCTAAACCTGAGTAGTCTTACAAATGTGCGCACGGGTGCAGAACCAATATAGTAACCGGTAAGCAATTGGGGCACTGCCTTTGGCAATTTTGAAACCCCTTTTGCCCGATATCATTATTATGGCCCAAATGGACATTCCTGCCCTCTAAAATTTACAATGCAAATATCACCCAAATTGGAAAATTTCCCTGAAGTCTGAAGTGACCCATTGGGAACAGCAAATTAAATACCATGCTCAAGTTTAGTGTCATGGTTGTAGATCACATAATTATGACACAAAACATACTAGTTTTATTCTCTGGAATCACATGCATACGATGATTTTGAAAGGATTTAGCCCATAGATCTTTAAGGACAATTCTGGTCAGAGAGAAAGTAGTGAGGTGTGAAGGGAAGTACTGGGGGGTGTATTTCTAGCTCCTACGCATAGGTCTGTACAGGAGAGGGCACGGTTATTATTGCTTCCATTATGTGTGCTCTTGGCAGGGGGGCAATATTTCTCTTACTCTTTTTATTACTTTATGATTATTTGTATTTCAGTAAATAGCAACAGATATCAAGAGTCTCAAACAGAAAAAAAAAGGGAATTTTCATTAATATTTTCCAGTGGCTTCCAAATGTCTAGGAGACTATGTAGCTGAACTGTGACAAAAGCAGTGTCCTAGAACCAGTGAGGCAAGAGGTCGCCCTGTCTGGGCCAATCTCCTCTGAAAGATGAGAAATTGGACAGCAGAATGCCTTTGCCAGGTCATGAAAACATTTCTGTTGTTTATGAGTTAATCTGTACTGTTTACGAATGAAAATGTTGTTAGTCCTCGGAGGCTAGTTTTTCTTTCTCATCTCTTCTCTCCTTTTCAAGACAGCCAGCTTTCCAATGAAATTCACATCCCAGATAAGACCCTTGCTGCACGGGTAAGATAGCAAACATCAAGGCTCACAGACAATGTAAGTTACGACCAAATCAAAACTGCTGCTCTGTGTCCTGTCTGACAGAGATATGACATTTATATTAATATTTGGCTAAGTTTCTCAATTAACGATTGATGAAATAAAGCTCATCTTCGTAAGGAGGTGACGTAATTTTCTGATTTGGATGATATTTGTATTGTAAATCTTAGAGGGCAGGAATGTCCATTCTGACCATATAATAATATATCAAAGTGCAACTGTAGTGAGAGAGCGATTTTTTAAAATAGTCTTGGAAATAGTGCATTTCTTCTGAAAATAGTGCATTTTATATAAAATTTGAAACAGACTGAGTGGGAGTCTGCCAGATAACTAGTTACTGCAGCAGTGGGAAGGGACTAGCCTTGAGAAGGTATTTGAGCCTTTCAAGTCCCCAAGATTTCTTATGTCAAGGCACGACTACAATGTGGTAAATACAGTAATGGGGAGCCCTGGATGTTCAGATCATAAATACCTTGCAAATAATTAGATGCTCTTTTTCTATCAAGCCTCATAATTTCCTTTTTAAACTATGAAAATGGATTTCATTTTATTTTTTCCTAAGACTAAGTCTTTCCATTTGATGCAACTTTTAAAACTCAAAGGTTTTATTTTGGCCTCTTCATTATCATTTTAGACCTGTTTTAGTGGGACAGATTTCTAAGCAGAGAGTCACTCTTTGGGAAAAAAACTTCCTCAAATTTCTTTAACAACAAATGGTCCCATTTCTGCTTTACTTTGTAAAAAGTCATTTTGTATTTGCTTTGATTAAATTTTCCTTTAATTTGAGTCTTAAAAATAACATTTACACTGCTGGGCTTGCAAACATTTTCTAGATGTTTAAAGTAACATTTGTGCATATTCTTTTGCTGTTTGTGCAGCCAAAGAGTGATCAGATTTTCCTTTGGGCTTTCTCCTACTTTAACTTGAGCCAAAAATGAAGTGCTAATCCCACATTTGGGGCATACATCTTGCCTGCTCCTAAAAATCTCAACCACCAACCAGTATTATCAGAGAGCCTTTTAACTGTCTCTCTCTCGGCACAGGCCAGGGAGTGGGAAATGAATTGTGAAAAATGTGGGGATAGCAAGAATTGTTTTCATCTCCAGTTTAGAAAGGGCATATACTCCTGTACCTCAACTCCCTACCAGCATTATGCCACATTATGCCTTAATCTTTGAGGACATGTGTCTGCTTCCATATGAATGTGATAAAACAAAAAAGAATCAAAACTTCTATGTTTCCAGCAAAATGTATTTGCTCTACTTCTAATATTGTGTCAGGAGGATCTTCCCTATACTTCCCTCGACCCCCTTCCTAGGGAGTTCACATATTTGAGTTTTCAAATATTTAGAAATATTTCTACATAATCGAAAGTGAAGCTCAAATCTTATCATAACCCAAAATCAGTCAAATGATAACAAACTCAAGGTATTAATTCAGAGATGGCTAAGGCAAATAGTCAGCTGCCACCATTTGTGTTTGGCAAAGACTCAAAGACAGGCAGAGGAATGGGAAAACTTTATAGTTAAAAAGTTGTGGGGTGAAGGGGAAGCTGCAGGTGTGCTCTAATTCAAGTTCATTGACATGTGAACAAACATTAGCCGGAGGCAGCTAATTAGAAGTGGACATCTCATGGATAGATTGGGGAGCATATCTGACTTTCTTTGTTTAGTCCTGATTTGGAAGGATGGGTGGGGAAGGAACAAGGAAGCTGATGGTCATTGACCAAAAGTGGTGATTCTGAACAACTGATGCAGATATTGTGGGTTGGTTTCCTGGGCCTCTTATTGTGAGTCAGAGCTTTTGGCGATATATTATCTGGCCATTGTCCACATGTATATTCAGTCTCTCAGTCTATGTAAAAAGAGGCTCACTCATCAGCCAGTGCAGGTGTACAGCTGTCTTGTATAGTAGCCACTAGCCCTGTGTAGTTACTGAATAGTTGAAATTATAGCTAATTTGAAATAAGGTATATGATAAATATATAATGCACACTGAACTTGAAAGCCTCCATGTGAAAAAAATTCATTAATGTTTTTAATACTGAGTACATCTTAGCTAAACAATATTGAGATATAGCAGACTAAACAAAATTTGGCTTCTTAATTTCTTAATGTTGCCTGGAGAATTTTAAATTTTTTTTATGTGGGTCACATTTGTAGCTTGCATTGTTTTTCTGCTCTTGAACAGCTTTGGATTAGAGGCTTGACATCTTTAAGTCTCAGATGTTTTTCCTGAGAAATCCCTTACAAATAGTCAAATACATTTTCCATGACCAGGGCAGAACAGCTTATAGTGAGAAGGTACTTTTTGGACATGGGAGCTGAGGAGAAAAGACATACCTTTTCAAAATAGTACTGTTTAAAATTTCATAGAGTTGGGGCCTCCCTGGTGGCGCAAGGGGTTAAGTCTCAGCCTATGAAGCAATCTGCAGCCATAGCAGCACAAGTTCGATCCCCAGCCAGGGAGCTTCCCATGTGGCACAGCAGACCTCTCCTGCCTTTCCCGCTGTTCCCCTCAGCAGTGTATTTCAGTCAGTCTGCCTGTTCTGCTCCCCACTTTGTCTCTGGTGAATACTTTCACCATCCCTATACCCCAGCTCTTACATGCATAAATAAATCTTTAAAAAGAAAAAATGCAAACCGTTTAAAAAATAAAATTTCATAGAGTTTACTATTTGTCTTTGAGGAGAGGTTACACTTGGATTTAGGAAATTCTCTTAATGTACCCTTTGATTATATAAGTAATCAAAGAAAGGGATTAAATGAAGGAATCTTTAACTGATACTAAAAACTATAGTGGATGTTTCTCTGAACCAATATGATTATTATGGTGCTATTTTTTTTTTTCTTTAGAGAAAGAAACTAGCAACCAAACATAAGACAAGGAGACTGGAATTCAGGAAAGTGACAGCTGAGCTGAGGATGAAGAAACAGAGCAGGGCGTCTGCCAGGGCAAAGGGAGAAGCTGGCTCTAGGGGATACCTCTGGTGGGATTTGAGGAGAAATAATATCTAATAGCCAACTTTAAACTCTTCTCTCTTACTTGAATTTTTTTTTAAATTTTTTATGCTTCAAAGAACTGGGGTGTAGGCCAGAGGTATGGGAGTGAGAGGATTCACCAGAGACAGAGTGGGGAGCAGCACAGGCAAACTGACTGAAATACACTCTGAGGGGAGCAGTGGGTGAGACACAGAGAGGTCTGCTGCACTATGTGGGTTAACTCTTGGGCTGGGGTCAAACTCAGGCTGTGGTGGTGATAGTGCTGAGACTTAACCTCTAGGCCACCAAGGAGGCCTCAAACTTTTTTTCTTATACTCCTCTGTAACAACCTAAGGCACTTCCCCAAGGGGGCTAAGGAAAGACTGCATCCGCATTTTGGGTGGATGTAGCACATTCTTCAAATCCTCCAGTTCCATCCAGGCCCTTTGTAGTGCTGTTTGTTTAAAAAGAAGTATTTCAGAGAAGACAACCAATTTTAATACTGTAAGACTATTACCCACTATTGTCTTCTGTGAAATCCTTTTTCTTTTGGTTCAAGAATACAAAACTGTAGCAAGTCTCAAAGGGTTCATACTGTTGAAAGGGTTGCTGCAGATTAAAAATAGCACAGCAGTTTATCTTCAGCTGCCGGGGTATTGGTTTACTTTTCTCACAGAAACAGGCTTTAATTACAGAGCAAAGAATAAACTGGACTTGATTGCTCTTCGGAAAGACTGACATTTCAGTCTCTCCCACAAAATACTTATTGATGTTGATGTAAGAGAAAGAGGAGAGTCAGAATACAAAGGAGCTTTGTGTTGCCAGCAGTTGGGAAAGCATCCTTTGTCTTCCCAACTTAGCAGTTTTGTTATGGAAGTCAGTGAGAGAGAATAAATATCAAACACAACATTGTCATTTTCATAATCTCTTTTGTGACTGTATTTTAGAAAACGCCCACAGTAAGACAATTGAAATTTTTGGGCTGCTGGAGAGAAAAAGAAAATGAAGACTGACCACATCCCAAATTCATGCTTAGGAAAAGATATTATTTACAATAATTATAATTGCATTTTCCACACGTGTTGAAAGACAGATGATGATTTAACATTCAAAAGAGAGAGAAAACCCTCATTCAGAATAATTGGTGACATGTAAACTCCTTTGTGAATTCAGTTTGGGTTTAATTAAAAAGCATGTGCAGTGATATATTTCAAGAGATGAGAAAATACTGGGTATTCAGCACTGAAGATGTCAGGGATTCTTTTCCCACCCCAGTGAGGGACTTCCTAGCATTCCTTAGAGAAATATTTCTTGCAAGTAGGGAAACATCTGCTATTAGCTAGATAAAAAAGGTAGACAACAAAGAATAACATATAAGCTGAAAGAGATTCCTCCCGAAAACAATTTGTAAGTACACAGAGAAAGGATGTGTTAGGAGCAACCATTAGAAGCACAGAGCAAATGGAGAGATTTTCATGAAAAAGTACACTGACTAGAAATATTTTCTGATTTGTTTACAAATGGAAGCCTCTTAATGGCTTGAGGTTTTAGGTTTTTCTGTATTGTCATGGCAAGTCCTAAAAGATGGAGTGGGAGATGAGAGGGAGATGGATAGAGGTAGAAAAAGAGGAAGGGATGGAGGGAGTCACTGTGCAAAAGAGGACATTTTATTTAAATTTATTTTTTTTTAATTGAAGAAAGTAAAAAAGACAATGTGAAAAATACCTGAAGTCCACACAATTTCTTACCATTCCTCAAGAGAGTGTGATAATGGTAGGAAACTATGCAGGCTCCAAAGCAAGAATTTCACTCCAGTCAGTTTAAGCTAGTTCTTGGCACCTCAAACCTTCCTCATTCTCAAGTGTGCAGAAGGAATGCTTTAAATAACTCATGGAAATGGCAAAGCAGAATTTCAGATTTCAAAACATTTCAGTGTGAAGCAGCCCAAAGGAACAGCATCAAAATCATCATTCTCTAGCAGTATTTCCCCTCTGGGTCTGAGGCAGGATGGTAGGACACAGCACCAAGCAAATGGAATATGTGTGTCCTATTTTTTTAAGTGCTGCATCATTAATTACTTTTAAAATTGTTCTAAAAGACAATTTTAAACAACATTAAAATGTTTTTTTATGAGTGTTAAAGCTAAACTCTGAAGATAAAACTTTTTTTTTTTTATGAATAGTAGGACAGCAGCAACATTTACATACTATCCAATGGTGATACCCATTTTAAAGACACATAACTATAGGAAAATGGTTCAAATTGTATTCAAATTGTTTTAATCTACTTGATATGATAGTTTTCACTGTGAATTTCAGAGATACTAATTATTCAAAGATAAGTTAATAAAAAGAAAACTTGTTGAGACAATGGGTTTAATGCTTCAGAGAAAATGGCTATAATCAGAAGTAGTATCCATTGTCCAACTTTCCTACGTCTACTGAACTCAGAAAGTGTGACTCCCAGATTGTTATTTTCACAGAATCAGGTAGATCAACCTGAGCCTCTATTACAGGTGGGAAATTCATGAGGAAAAGACAGAACTAACAGTCACTCTGAGAAGGTAACTCAAATCCTCACTTTCTGGATTAGGGCCATGGGTCTGAATTCACAGATGCTGTGTTACTCTTTTGATTACTCAACTCCCTAGGTTACAGTGGCTCAAATTCTGCCACTGGCATTTTAACCTGTGCCCCAACTGTTTTATTTGTCCTGTTGCCACCTGTGCATTCAGACTGAAGCAGAAGAGATGGCTAGAAGCCATTATATTGATGTCTGAGGTCAAAAAAGTCATCAGATTCCATTGGCCTGCAATTGGAAAGGGTTCCTATCTTTGAATTCATTATAAGGCAAAAACTGTCTTCTCATTGAAGAGTGGTAACTTTGCCCTTCAAATAAACACCCTCCTACAAAAGGCTTAACTTGTATTATCAGTTACCATCTTAACAAAGATGCTCTATTTTAATCTATAAGAATAATAACCATCTGAGAAATCACATTTGCTGAGCTAACAAATTGATTATGGATGTTAAAATGAGATAACTGATCAGAACAATTTCTTATTTGACACTGTACAATTTATATCTTCATTTCTTTATAATATGTGGCAGTATAGAAAAATATGAAAGATCAGACAGGGAAGTTCTTATTTTGACTTAAGTCAAAATAAGTAGTGGTCAGGAGGCGATCTCCTGTCTGTTGAATTTTAGGTATGATGATCTGGAACATATAAACCTCTATTAAGAGAAAGAATCTTGGAAACTCAGCAAAATATGATACATTTTGTGGTTTCTCATGTGAAATTAACTAGGAAAGTTGGGTCAGTTGTATCTTATACACTAGGAATATGGTTATGTAATTGAGATTCATTCTCTACGTTTTTTTAAAGCTATATACTAAAATCCAGCCACAGAGGACTTCTACTTAGAGGCAATAAAACCTGCTCCCTGTTGAAGTTTTTTGTTTTTTTTTCTCCAGAAAAAAATAGAAAGGTCTTGCTTAAAAGTGGCAATTTCATGTGAAAGTATTCTACATCACTTTGGATGCTCTTGGTCCAGTCATTTTACCTTGCTGGACCTCACCTTCTATATCTAAAAAGCAAAGACCATTTGGTCTCTGAATTTCACTTTAGACAGTCCCAATTGCTATTACACCATCATATTACAAAGAAAATGATAAGCACAGTTAAGATATTCAAATAATATTCTATTTCCTTTGGACTTGATTGTTGTCTCTGACAATAACCATACACATGGAATTTTATTTGTCTATCATAGAAAACTACTAGTTGCTACTTTCTCTGTCAGAAAATGGTATCTTTTAAAAGATAAATTTGAGAAAGAGTATCCGTGGTAAGTAAGAATGGAGGTGGTTATTCTTTATCAGAAGTAGGTATGGATTCTACCTTTTGGTGATAAGTCAGTGATGTACAAACTGGTTCTGTGAAACCAAAAGATGGTTTTTTTCAGTTGTCCTTAATATCTTGAAATAAACTTACATTATTCTGTATTTGGAATATTTATCAATATATGAACTGCTAATAATAGCATGCTGAGAATGTGTGAAGATTTCAGCGGAGCCTAATTTCTATTTCATTACATGAATTTCTCTCGTTGTTGAAATTCTGTGAAGTTTCTTCTAAATTGTCTTACCTCCTATAGGATGTTTAGCATATGTTTGTGGTGATAGAAAGGGTACTGACCTTATTCCTTCCCTTCAAAGCAAATAAAATCAGAGCCAAATGAAGTTAGCTAAGGTTTGAGTGGCAAAGGACTGAGTTAATTAGTTTGTGTGTATTGTAAGAAACAAACCTAGTTTAATTATCTGAATGATATACCGGCTAGAAAATAAATAGCTTGATCTCCAGGAGTTGCAAACAGGGCTATATTTGCAAAGCCTATAGTACAATGGAAATTAATAGATTTTTAAATAACAATTTTAATGACTATTCTTTTCCATATACCATGACCTTAAAGCAAATGAGGACTGAGATTTCTACCTTAAGCAAACTACTTATTGGCAAGACTCATCTTGGAATCATGGCAAGTCTTTTTGCCTCTTTCAAAAAAGGAAAGAGAAAAGCAAACTATTAGTCCTACTCTAGGAAAATAAATCAGCATCAGATTACACCATTTAACTGGCAAATTAATTCATGAATTTTCCAACATTTTAAAAAGCACACGTGTTGAAGTGTTGAACTCTGGCCCCTGGTGAAGCTTTTAGAGCCCTTTTGAGACTCACAGAGCAAGAAACTATGTAAAATAATGAGAAGCATTTTCATCATATTTAGTGATATTTGTACTCAGAATTCTATTAAGATAATTGCTTTTAACTGTTACTGTGTTAAGAAACTTGGCAATCACCAGAGTATAATTATTTCTGCTACAGCATTGACACATACAAAAGAAAGGAAACCATTCATAGAATATGTATGTGTATTTATGGCTATTCTTATTTATGCTATTGTGATTCATAGTTCCCAGAAAGTTGCTTTTCTTCTTCCATGCTAAGAAAATACATATACATGGCATTGAATTTCTGACTATTGATGTTCCTCTGAGGAGCTAGCCATAAGTAAGATAAAGTTGCTAATGGGTCCATAGGACCTATGGATAACCCAAAGACATAGCCTTTTCTTGGCCATAATCATTACTGTTTGCTTGATGGCTAAGAAGGAGCATTTTCCACTTTATGAGATTGTCCTGAGCATGGTAGATGCTTCCCACTTTTCATTCCAGACCCACTACATACCCAGAATCATTGTGACTATGCACCACACCCCGTGTCTGACTCTTCCTAGATATCTTCATCTGAAGTTTATTGCAGACAAACCAGACTTCAAAAATGATCTTTACATCATCATGAGGTGGCCTGGGAGGGTTGCTATACAGAACTTTCTCGTGAGATGCCTCTAATATATATATATATATATTTTAACTGGAAAGGCCCTACGGCCTTCTTCAATAAGATTTATAGAGATTTCCCCATCTATCTGAAAGTAGAGCATTTCTGTGAACCCTTTCACGTGCTAAAATTGTATAAAATGAAGAAGCTGTTACCATTAATTTTGTATTCCAATACCCCCAAAATAGCATGCCAAATTGCACCCAATAACACAGGAAGCCTAAGAAAACACTAATATGTAGTAAAATCAGGAGTGCTATGAGAAATACACAGCCCATATAAAGTAATTACAGGAAAGTAACTTGGCATCGTACATTTGGGGTACATACTGCTTCTAGAACAGGTGCTGCAAAACAAATGCTGAACACTGTTTTCCTTTTTCATCTTTTGTCATAAAAGTGAGAAATCCTTTTTGGATTTCTTTCAGTTGTCAAAAAGAGACATTAATGTAGGTTTGCTCATGAGGACACAGATGTGTTCTATTCAGAGGATCAGGAAAGATTCTTGTGATGACTCTTCCTCACATGTTTTATTTTGGAAACTGAGTCAGTAAATCAGAAATTAACTGAGGAGGGTCTCCCCGGTGGCGCAGCGGTTAAGCGCTGTGCTGTGTTGCTGTCGGCAGCGGCAACGCGAGTTCGACGCCCGACCGGGGAGAATCCCACATGGTATGGCAGACCTCTCCTGCCTCGCCCGCTGCTCCCCTCAGCAGTGTGTTTCCGTCGATCTGCCTGTTCTACTCCCCACTCTGTCTCTGGTGAACCCTCTCGCTGCCCCACACCTCTGGCCTGTACCCCAGCTTGTATGTATAAATAAAAAATAAATCTTTAAAAAAAAAGAAAAATTAACTGAGGAAATGGGAACACAGGGAGACAGGAATTAATTTAAGCTCAGTTTAAATTCATAACTTTTAAACTTTTTAATTGGCCTTTGACAACTACTAAAACACTAATATTTAAATAATGCCTGGTGTTTAGTTGATAATCATGTGCCACTATCAATTTCTTACTAGTACTCATGGTTTAAATGAATCAGTATAGTGATATTTCTGTGAGGCACTCTATTCAGTATTCTGCTACATGTTAAACTCTTGGCAGATAATGCTATGGTTATCTGGGTAAGAGATATAGAAGAACTAGATGTACACTCTTTGCAAGCTTTCTGTAAATCTAAATTTGTTCCAAAATGAAAATGATTATTGAAAAATTGCTTTTTAAACTCATTTCTTTTACTCATGATGACCAATATTTTCCTCTTATTATTTCTTCTCCCTATCATACCTCCTTCCTTAGCCTCACTTCTCACTTGATTTCAAACTTTAGCTGTTTTCCATCTTGGATTGCTTCAGAGGTCTCTAGACCTGGCCCCGATCTCCTTCTGGTTGACTGTTTCTCATGAATAGTACAGTGATAGCCCTTTGCTCTCTTTTACTTGTTGCCTTTTTTTATTTAATTTTTTTAAAATGTTAAGTTATCCATATACTTTGTCATTTAATCTTCTGGGCATCACAGTGAGTTTGTCATAATTACTACTCCCATCTAATAAGTAAAAATAATGGGAGTTCAGAGAGGTTAATTATGTAGCTGATTAGCCCAACATCACCCATCATCAGTAGCAGAGTTGGGACTTAAATCCAAACCTTGACACTTTCAATTATGTCACATTGCCTAGAAGTTAACTAATGATTTTACTTCCATTTCTATGTATTCCCATTACTTACTAAAATTTGGGAGGAATTTTGGATGAAAAAAATGACTCAGTCTTTTAATTCAATATGACAAACAACAATGACAAATGGATGAAAATAGCACAATTTACGCATTTTAAAAATAAACTCAATCCACTCAAATGCCAAAGTGAGAGAAGATTCTCTCATTGGATATAACATTCATAAAAGGATAGAACTGGAAAAGCTGTAATCATTATTTAGTTGACCATGCTTCTCACAAATGAGGAAAATCACTTTACTATTTTAAACTTTTCTTGGACACTTTACTATTTTAAACTTTTCTTGGGCACGCAAGACAACTAACTTGCCAGCCCCTCTTGCACCTACTTGCTGCTCAATTCTGTCTAATGGAATGTAGTCACAGATGATATACATCATTTTCAAGTCTAACCATAAAATGCCTTACACAGTCTTCTACTCTCTCTCCCCTTTCTGTGCAGCTGGAAAGGAAGGACTCTTCTACTTCAGGAAAGTTGCCTGAACGAGTGTTGGCCTCATGTGAGTAAGAAACCAGCTGTTATTGCTTTCAACCTTTGGAATCATGAGGGGTAGCTTGTTTTAGTCTATATGGACTAATAAATTAACTGAAGTCCCTAGCTAGCTTGCTTAGGTTTATTCAGACCCAAAACTCTGTTACTGCTACTAATATTAGCCAGGTGCCACAATTAAATCACTGACCTTTACAAATATTCATCTTTGTTAACATACATAGTCATAGCCATAGAAATTTTCCTTTTATTCTTTAAATGTGAATGAACTCATTCCATTCAAATTTTCAAAAATCTGTTTGTTATGTATGTGTGTATGTCAGTGCATAGCGAAAGGCCTAGAAATAGTGGTGGGGAAACGAATGAGGTGGGAATAAGGGAAAGAAGAGAGAGTAGAAGAAAACAATGATTCTTTAACATTACCAACTGTGTTATTGAATATTATTTATAATGAGAATATGCTCATGTACTACTTTTAAAATTAAAAAAAATGAAAAATCTTAGTTTAGCTTAACTACTTATACAACTGCACTGCTTAGTCTGTCAATATCTACTTAAATCCTTCCTATGAACCCTTTAGTGTTCATTCAAATGCTACCTTCTCACCAGATGCTTTTTGTAATTCTTTCCAGAAGAAATGATATATTCTTTCTCTGAACACCTATAGTATTAAGTTGTTGCTTATTTACTCAGTGCCTGTATCTTTTCTTCTGTTTTAGTTATGTGAGCATGATTCTATTTCGCTTAGTAGATGGATCATTTCTAAATAGTAGGGACTATTGTGCTTTTTATGTAACATGTCAGAAAAAAATAAATCAAAATAAAAATCAGGGTTTTCTAGAATGTCAGAGTGAATAACTTGGCAAATCCTCTCTCCAGAGAGCTGTGATAAATCTGGAAAAGACTTTTAAAAACAATCATTTCAGCCCTCTAGGCATAGAACAAATTGAGAAGTGTTTATTCAAGAAAAGCTACTAAACCCAAGATAAGAACAGTGGGAGTCTGTTGTTTTATTCTTAGAACTGCTCTCATTCTCTAACTACGAGCGCTACCTCTAGCTCTACAGTCATGATAGTTAAACCATGACATAAAAATTCATGAAAAACAGTAACTTTACTACTAGAGAAGATTGAAATCACTTAGAGCTAAGTATGGTAAATTCCAAGGCGCAGAAATACCCAAGTGCTTGTTAATAGATTAAGTAGACAAGTGCATGCTAGTATGTCAATATAATGAAATGTTATTTATCAATAAAAGGGAATGATCTATTGGCCATTGTAGCAACATGGATGGTCCTCAAATTAAGGATGCCAAGTGAAAAAGACAGATAAAAAGTGTACATACTATATGATTTCATTTACATAAAATTCTAGGAAATGTCAATTAATCTAACATGACAGAAAGTAATTCAGTAGTGGCAGGAGAAAAATTCATGGGAAGGGTTGCATTACAAGGGGCATGGGGAAACTTTTGTCCATTAATTTGTTGTCCTGATGGTTTCACGTTTACCAACGTAAGAAATTGTATGTTTGAAAAAGGTGCAGTTTATTGTATGTCAATTATACTTTAAGATCGATCTTTTAAAAATTGCTTTACCCCCAGAATTGTTGAGTGGTATCAGTCCTCCCCCAATCTATGTTCTGTATAACCTATGGCTTCACTCACTATTGATACAAAGCTTTAAGCCCTAAGGGTATATAAAATTATAAAAAGAATGAATTTAGAGGAAACAGAATCACTGCACTTAAGAAACAGTGGTTCTGTGATTTGTAAGTGTAACGATGAGTATTAGGACTAGAGCTCAATCATCTAGTCCAGTCTTTCATTAAACTTCAGTAATCTATGCTTAGAGAGAAAGGGACTTGGTTGAGGTCAACTGGAGGCCAAGTGAGCACTTCAGGACATACTCCTTTGCTGCACAAAAATGGAAAACACAGGAATTGAATATTGACTTTGCTGACTTTATCATTTACTTGGGACATTTCTGTTCAGAAGAACCACATGACAAGAACCACACACAAAAAATCAATCCTTCCTCAACTCTCATTTTCTTCAAAAAAATATAAAAAAAAGTAGGCAAAGCCCAAACCTGTATTTTAAGATGTTATCTTCCATTTAAACATTTCTTTCCCTTTTCATTCTGATTGTTTTCATATAGTTACAATTTTTGCAGAAGGTTCTTTGAAACTCTGACAGCCAAAACCAGCTGTGTTTGCTAGTGAGGGTGGAGATAGAAACAATATTTACTAGCAAAACCAAGATCAGACTTGAAAGGGAAAAAATCAATTGGCAGCAATGGAAAAGAGGAGTATATGCTAATATAGAATACTTTTTTTTTAAACTCTAACACTGATTTTACCCTTGGCCACAGTGATTCAAATTCATATGGTAAGAGGCGAGGGATCATTGTATATACGGTATGAATGGATAGATAAAAAGATGGACGGGGGAAATGCCTTCCATTGCTCTTAAATTGAAGCACTGAAAATGGTCCAGTCTTATTCATGGCACAGGGGAAGTGTAAAGGCACTGAAGACAGACAAAGCTCCTGAACAATCCTCCTCCACTTGTGGGTAAATATTTTATGGTTTTGCATATGTAAAGTGGAGGTATTAGTGTCTATAGTAGAATGGTTTTGATATTTAGAAACAATATATGTAAATACCATTTTACAATGCCAGACTTATATAAGTGACCTGTGGGCACTCAGTAAATGATAACTGTTATTGTTTATTATTTTAAGACTTAGCACATAATCATGAAAAAAAAGACACTTCTGGGAAGAGAAATATACCTACTGCACTTGGCATTTCTTTTTAATCACACAGGAACTAGTGATATGTGTCCTTCAGCTTCCAGCTGTTTCCTTCTGCTATACCTGATGCAGTGTAAGAAAATTTCTCTGCATGTTTCTGTCAAGGTAGCCAGCACTTTAGGTTGTGATTCTTTTCTGAAGTTGGATAAGAAATGGTTTTCTTTCTTTGATGCTGCTCTCTTATACAAAGGGAAGAGTTGACCTGACATTGAGATGTTGATGAACTCAATTTTTCCTTGATAAATTAATAAATTTTACACAGGTATAGTTACTCAATTGTGTATTCATGGCCCTTTGTAAATATTTTCATCATGTTAATTATCATAGTGACATATGGATATTAGTTTTTGCTCCAATTAGTGTGTCCACAACTGAATTTTGAGTTTCTCAAGGACAAAGAATATCTTCTCCCTCCCTTCCTCCCTCCCTACCTCCCTCCCTCCCTGCTTCCTTCTTTTGTTTTCCCGGCATGTAACATAGTGACTGCACATAACTAACATTCTGTAAATGTTTGTGGAGTGGAATCTTCTATCTCAACTCCACTTCAGCATATCAGTTTCTTTCTCCTTCAGAATATTAAAAGTATCTGAAGTTTCTGTGAGCTACATAACCAACTCATGTATTAATGGCCTCCTTTAATTAAATGGAGCAGATATAAATATTAGAAAACTTCGGGCCTCCCCGGTGGCGCAGCGGTTAAGCGCTGCGCTGTGGAGCTGTCGGCAGCGGAGACACGAGTGCGGCGCCCGGCAGGGGAGAATCCCACATGGCGTGGCAGACCTCTCCTGCCTCGCCCGCTGCTCCCCTCAGCAGTATTTCTGATCTGCCTGTTCTGCTACCCGCTCTGTCTCTAGTGAACCCTCTCGCCGCCCCACGCCTCTGGCATGCACCCCAGCTTGTATGTATAAATAAAAAATAAATCTTAAAAATAAATAAATAAATAAATATTAGAAAACGTCATGTTACATTTAACTTTAGACCTAAAAGTGTTTACCTACTTCTTTGAGAAAGGAAAAGCAAACATGTGTTAGGGTCTGTTATAATGATAGCATACCATACAGTTAAACAGTATGTTGAAATTGTGTGTACAGGAGGCATTTGGGCAACAGAAGAATTGATAAAAATGATTAATCTACCACATGTAAGTCACATATTATTCCCAAATAAGACCAATTTTTATTCAGACACAAATTTGTAAAACATGTATTTGATTGCTTAGCATCAACTGATGCTCTCACAAAAATTAGTTCTGTTGTGTTTTTTTTTAATGTCTTCTTAAGGGCTGTGTTCAAGTCAAAACTATGAAACAAAAGAAGTTTAGCAAAAAAGACTTGAATTGACTCACTGGTATCCTATAATAAACAAAGTTACCTTCAGTGTACTTAATTTAGTGAGGGGTCTCAATTTGTTATCTGTACAGGACTAAAATTATTTTATTCCACTAATAGCAACTACTAGCCATATTCAGTCAAAAATCTCCTTTCTAGCTGGTGGAAGATTCCCTGAACAAATTCTCGTTCAGGATCCTCCCTGGTAGCGCAGCGGTTAAGCGCTGTGCTGTGGAGCTGTCAGCAGCGGTGACACGAGTTTGATGCTTGGCCCGGGAGATTCCCACATAGCACGGAAGAGCTCTCCTGCCTCTCCCACTGCTCCCCTCAGCAGTGTATTTCCGCCTATCTGCTTGTTCTGCTCCCCACTCTCTCTCTGATGAACCCTCTCGCCATCCCTCTGGCCTGTACCCCAGCTTGTATGCATAAATAAATAAATCTTTTAAAAAAATTCTTATAAAAAATACTCTCATCCAATTCTAATTTTTTTCCTTGTCTCTTTTGATTAGTAGAGTCTCTTTCCTTATATTTAAGTTTCTGTCCTGCTTATTTTGATCCTTTATTAAAATTGTTCTGCAATTTAAACACCGTTTTCTTCTTCTCCCTCAGCTCATTCTCCTCAATACAGGCCAAACACCTGATTCTGGAGTCTTGGTGGATGGATAAGGGGTCACCTCCCCCCACTCTCCACTCCCCTTTATAGCTCTGTCTTCTGCAGGTCCTCCTTAGTGTAGCTGTCCAGAAGGAGGGTGTTCAGGGATAGGGTCTCCTGTAACATGACTCTCAATTGTCAGATACTCCTGGAAAGCTACTCCTCACTTTAAAGGTTAAAGAAACAAAAAGCTCCTCTGCCTCCTTCAGCTGGAGTGTCAAGGTGATCCAATTCTGTTTAATGGGATTTACGTTTGCTAAGAACTTCTGAGAGTACGTTTGTTCTCCTGAAAAAGTAATGGATTTGGCTGTCCTCTGTCATTCCTAGACTTCTTCCTTTCTTTCTTTTTTTTTTTTTTATTTATACATACAAGCTGGGGCACAGGCCAGAGGTGTGGGGCAGCGAGAGGGTTCACCAGAGACAGAGTGGGGAGCAGAACAGGCAGATCAGAAATACACTGCTGAGGGGAGCAGCGGGCAAGGCAGGAGAGGTCTGCCGCACCATGTGGGATTCTCCCCAGCCGGGCGTCAAACTTGCTTCGCCGCTGCCGACAGCTCCACAGCGCAGCGCTTAACCGCTGCGCCACCGGGGAGGCCCGACTTCTTCCTTTCTTAATGGTGAACCCCATGTCTTAATATGAAACATTTCCACCTTGTAGCCATGAGGGGAAGGCTGAGAGAATTTCAGAACTGTTGAGATAATGAAAACCAGCAACAACTTTCCAACATATATTTGGTTAGATGAAAAAACTGAATCTCTATGTTTTAAGGCCACTGAAAAGTAGACTTTCTCTTCCTTGCTGACAAATGGATTTCTAATTGATACACTGCCCTTGGTGATGTTGCCATTGCCTCCTTGATTGACTTAGCTGTCATCCATGTGATTTGGTAGAAGAGGTGGCATTGCCAGTCAGCCCTATAATTGCCTAACTTCTTAGCAATGCTCCTGGGTATTGGTAGCCCCCTGAAAAGTATATTCACCTCTGCTAGCTAATTGCCAGTGGGCAGCCTCATGCCTCTCCTCTGTTCTCTGTGCTTTTTTGCACATTTGCTGTCATGTTTACCCCATCACAGGCACCTTCAGAAACCTCCTTACCTGACAGTCTGCAAGCTTTAGGGAATCCTATTTTCTGCATCTTTGGGCATCTAGAAATTGATGGAACCTTTCCCTATCCCCTCTGCATGGAGTCATCCCACTCCTTACCATCTCTCTCCTGCTCTGTGAAAACAGACAATAAGCAAGCTCCAGAGGCTAAGTGTACATGCAGGCTGCTGGATAAATAGGACTGTCTCTGCGCTGTGTGAGTGATTTTCACAGGCTCCCACTTCCCAGAGAAGTTAGGGGAAGGAATATCCTTTATACTGAATACCACACTACCTTCTTCCTACTCAAAGGGGACCTCCATGTCTCTAGAGATGTCCCCTCTTATATATACAAAAGTAGGCAGAAGGGGCAGGGGGTTAACAGTGGCATTTCTGCTGAACTGGCACCTCTCAGCAAACTGTTGGGAGGGGGGTGGCCCCATTTCATCTGTGTGCCTTAGGCCCCAATTCTCAGTGCTTAATACCATTTTAGCTATAGTATATTATGTATTTTCTATGTACATGGACCTTGTATATATCTGTTTTGTACCTTAAACTCTGTTTCACACTGTTTGCATATTCCACATTTTTCTCATATCAGAGTTGACCTGCTAATTAGAATGAAAAAGTCTCACTACTTTTCTTCTTGGACTTAGTTTTGTGTGCACAGTTTTCATGCTTTATAGAGAGAGGATTAATCAGCTGGATGTCTGGCTGTCTGACTTCTGCTGTACATGAGCCCGCAAAGCAATACCACATTGCAAGATGCTTTGATGATATCTGCTGTGAAAGTCTTTTATAATATGTGCACTGCATCCTCAGTAAATGGCATGTATAGGCCTTGTCTTCAGGTACCCAAAGCATAAGTATCAGGATCTATGCAGCCTGGATGCCTCTCTGTTCTTTATTTAAATTATATCATTTGCTATTGAGGAAACAGTAGTTTATGATTTAGGGGTATAGGTTCACATCTCTTCAGATGTTTGTTACCACACTACACCTACCACCAAAGCACCAATAATCATCCACCATACTCCACTGCCCCCCCATTTGGTCCTTGCTCTACACCCTCCCCTTCTAGTAGCTTCAATTCTTCAATCAGATCTCTAAGGTTTGTTTGGTTTAGTTTTATTTGTCCCTTTGCTTTACTTCTTTATCCACATATGAATGAGATAATCCCTTATTTGTCTTTATCCTTGTGAGCTATTTGTCTTTATCCTTATGAGCTATTTCTCTTAGTATTGTCTCCTCCAGTTCCTCCCATATTGTTGTAAATGGCAAGAGTTCTTTTTGTTAATAGATGAGTAGCTTTCTGGTGTGTGTGTGTGTGTGTGTGTGTGTGTGTAACATCTTCCTAATTCATTCATCTGTCCTTACATATTTAAGTTACTTTCAAGACTTGGCTATTGTGAATAGTGCTGCAGTGAACATAGGCATACATATATCCCTTTGAATTAGTGTTTTTGAATTATTCATGTGGGAACATAGGGATGGGATTGCTAGATGTATAGTAGATTATTTTTAGTATTTTTAAAAACCATAGAGGCTGGACCAGTGTGCATTCTCGCTAACACTGTACAAGGGTTCCATTTTTCCACAACCTTGTCATCACTTGTTTCTGGCACAGTGAAAGAAATTATCATTTAAAGGGAAAGACACCCGACTCAATGAGATATTATATTGTTTACACCGTACATCTGACAAGGGGCCAATATCCAAGATCTGCAAAGAACTCATCTGACTCAACAAGAAAATAAATAATCCAGTCAAAATGGGCAGAAGATCTAAATAGACACTTCTCCAAAGAAGAAATACAGATGGCCAACAGACACACGAAAAAAAAATCATCACTTATCATCAAGGAATGCAAATCAAAACCACAATGAGAAGCCTCTCCGGCTTTAAGTTTTTTCCCCATTGTACTTTCTGGTTTGTTGATTTGTTTGTTTCATCCCTCTCTCACCCACTCCTCTCATGCAGCTGTTGGGTGGGGTTAAAAGTGTACCTCTTTCAGTTTGGCTGAGGTTTGCTGGGCTGTAATTCCACCATTTATGTTTCTTCCACTTACTCTCATCATTCTTTCACTCAGATTACAAGTGTGAAAATTCAGAATACCACAAACAATCAGAAAAACTTTTTTCTCAAAGAACAAGGAATCGGTGTGCAAGATTCAGTTAAAACAAAAATTGAATACTTGAGTTGTCCCAATAACTTGGAAAAAAGTCCTTGGCAACTTTGACTTTTTTCAGACTCTGTTTTGAGCTGTTGTCTAGGCACACTCTTGAAAGAATGCTTACGCCCCCACCAGGAAATTATAACTTACTGAGAATTCAAAAAAAAAGAATTAATGACATTCGAGAATTCTATTCATTAGTATTTGAGTATTTGTATGTTTAATATTCTTCAGTAAGAAAGCTAAGGAAAGTAGGAGGAACTTCTTTTGAATTTAGAGGGGCTTTATTTCTTCTTTACGTGAAACAAGTACTGATCATAAAATCTAAGTCTTATCCAGGCCATTAAACTATCTGCTTAGTGAATAAATATTTTTTTTTTTATGTTGAGAGGTGCTAGATTTGATGCTCTGGTTGTTTGGAGATAGATGTTTTTATCCTTTTTTTTTTTTTTTAATCCATGAGACAGCCCAGTTTTCTTTTCCTTTTTTTTTTTTTTTTTTTTTTTTTTTTTTTTTTTTTTTTTTTTTTTTTTTTTTTTTTT
>PVIJ01003208.1:63005-93206 GCA_004024925.1 Scalopus aquaticus | reverse complement strand
CAAATCAAAAGTTTTTGGTGTCACACATTGCAGTTTGTAAGTCACAATAGTTTGCAAAATTTATATTTTGGTAGATCCATTATAGCCAGCCACATTGTGTCACTCATGGACAGAGATGACCCAGAATTATGTGCCCCTCTCTTTCTCTCTGCCATCTGAAGTTATATTCTAATACATTAATTTATTTCTTTAAGGACTCATTGTTTTGAGGAGAGGATTCTGTTAGTATTTCTACTCTTCACATCAGCTATGATAGTAAGAAAGCTTGTCATGCAAATATTTCACAGGTGTGGAAGGGTGATGCTTAATGGTAGGCCAACAAAGTAAATTCTGATTTCTTTATTATTTTGACTACACTAGTTGATGGTTGGAGTAATAGACTTGTAAATGTTGTGTCTGATCTCTCTGATTTGTATACATACAGTGAGAGGGAAAAATAGACAAGACACCATCAGAAAGCAATTGCTTAAGAGGAAACTACTTACTGAACATGAAAGATCAGAGGACTTAATCTTACTTGACAACCCAGAGAAGCAGAATAATTGAAACTCTCCCCTCCTTAGTTCATCCACTTTTCCTATATGCTTCCACAGTCTTCACCTAGCCTTGACCAATGGCCATTTTCTAAGGTGCTGCATTAAAGAACTGAGTCTGTTATGCTAATTGTTCAATAAAGTCACTAATACATTCTGACACACAAAAAAACTACTGGTATTTTAAACTACTGGTATTTTAAAAAACAGTCTGACAGAGGTTAATGAGATGAGGTTTTTTAAGTGTGTTATATTCTCTGGAAGAAAGGTATGTGATCAAAGGTCCTCATTTTGTACTTCTTTGACTTTGCCTTCTTCACATTTTATTTGCTTCTGTCTGATAAATACCGGCAATTTCCTACTCATACCTTCAGTTTTAGTGGTCCGTGGGGAGACTAGCAAAGCGCCATGTAATGGACCGCAGTCAGGGAGAGACTAATAATGTTCACCTGATAGCTTTTTTTATGTTAGGGTACCTCCTGGCCTCCATTCATTTCCCCATCAATTGTGCAGGGTTTAAAATAATGGGAGTCTACTTTCAAATGTTGAAATTATCTTCCTGAAAAGAAATATTTTTTAGAATACCAGTTTTTGGCAAGGATTTAAATGTAACCATTGCATAATCACTTAAAATTTTGTTTGTAGATGTATATGTTGTATTGACACTCAAGTCCAAGTATGATTATCTCAGACAAAAATAAAGGCAGTAACTGACAATGTCTGTACTTTGTGGGGGACTCATTTTCCCTCCCTTACCTATCATCAAGGTGTCTGAAGTACAACCATGATTTTTTTCCCTTTGATTTCTTTTTGAGTAAAAATCCTTATGTTTCCAATGAAAATACAACTGCTCTTGGGAGGATTAGACATTAAGCTTTTATTATTAGACACTTTAGCTAGACTTTGAGAGGTTGAGATCTAACACTGTCATGTGGGAGTGAGGGTAAACAACACAGAAGTAGTAGAGACAGATGTTTAAAGGTACCACATCAAGTTTTGATACCTAACAAAATTGCTGCAAGCCCTTCCAGCTTCCCAGTGTCTTCACAGAATCTATGCTTACTGATTCAGAATAACCCATTTATGAATTATTTGATGATTTCATTTACTTCAATTTAGTTTAATTTTTCAACTCTAGAGATGGTGACAGCACACTTTGGGGCTTATTCTGTTTGACAGATGAGAAAGACATTAACAGAGGGATGGTTCTTGATCTCTTCAGTTCTGATTCATGAGTGGATATTGAATGGGTAGGGGAGGACACTCCAGGCTCAGATAATACCATGGAGGTAAAAATTTGAGGTTGAAACATCTATGACTTTTTTGAGAATCATCTGTTATCAGTTAGGGGTTTAGAAAGAAGCAGTATGAGAGATTTTTCATGTAGTCAACAGTTGCTGGGTATTTTTATTGATATATATAAGCCATTTGACTTTGAAACAATACAGTACACAAAGGGTAAGTCACAGAACAGTGTACACACACACACTCACACTGAGAAGACAGTCTTCTTTTCTGATAGCTTTCTATACAAAGCAACTATCTCCCTTCATCTTTTGAACCTATAGAAATAGAAAGGATAGGAAAATAGGTAGGTGGTCAAGGGGATTTAGAGTAGACATACAGCTGGGACCCCAATATGTTTCAGAAAAATAACTGTGGGAAATAGCTGAAACAACAAGTTGTAGAACTTTCCTCCCCTTTCTGTGAGGGACCCTTGAGAAATTCTAGGGAAACACATATAAAGTGGATATCACCAAGTTAATGCTGTCATCTAGTCAGTTAATAAAAACAGCAATGCCCTACTAAATAGCACTCATTGTACTCAGTGATGGGGATAGAGCAGTAACTAGGAGAGACTAGAATCATAATAGAGAGAAATAAACAGAGCAATTGCAAAAGTGAATAAGAGCAATAGGTAAAATGTAAGGTACTATACAAGCCCAAAGATGGCATCATTTCTGATAAGGAGGCCAGGGAAAGCTTCCTGGGAAAGTTGATAGGCAAACTGAGCTTTCTCTTGACCAACAAGGAGAGAACATTCCAGACAAGCACATGCAGCAATTGCATGGCTTACTGGAGGAAGTACAAGTAGTTCTAAACATCTGCAGTAATAGAAAGTGAAGAGGTAAGGAAAAAAAAATAAGGGTAGAGATAAGTAAAGCCCAAATTTTGAAGGTCCATAGACAACATAAAAGAAATTTAAAAACTTTGTGAAAAAAGGGCTTCTTTAGGGTTTTTTAAGTTAGGTATTTATGTGAATAGAATTAGCTTTTCAAAAGCACTCATTAGCAGCCTTGTGGAGGATGGATTAAAGAAATCACTTTAGGGAGGTCAGTATAAGTGAGTCTGCCTCTGAACCAACAGAGTATTAGAGGAAACAAAAAAAGGGACAGATTCAAGAAACATTTGAGTGGTAGAATAGATACAACAGAAGACCAATCAGATGGTAGACAAATCTTGAAGGATAGACATGTTGAGAATCATATATCTTTTTTTTTAAAAAAGTTAAAATCCTAGAGAACCAACTTCTAGCTAAACCTTTGACTTACATTCTTTCAAGAGGGTGTGTGTGGGGGTTTTAGCTTTCATTTCTTTGTCTCATGTTGAACCCTACCTTATAGTTTAACAACTCTCTACTTCCTTCTAAAAAGGAGGAAAAAGTGAGTTATTTTCTATCCCTACCTTATGTCTATTTTCACAGCACCAAAATAATTTTTTTAGTAAATGTATACAAATTCAGTATGTATTTGTAATTAGTCACTTAAGAAAACAGCCATAAAATTCAATAGTTCATTTTGAACCAGGTAACTAAATCTGCCAGTTTTGGAAGAGCTAACTCAATGTTAACTTTACCAGCAAGTCATTGCTATCTGTAAGGCTGGAGGAACAAGGGGAAGGATCTAATCTACCCACTTAGAAAAAAGGAATGAACTATCCCTTTGTAGCTGTTATGAGGAGTAGATGAAGTCACTGCTCATAAAACTACCCAACACAAAAAAAAAAATGGAAGCAAGAAACATCCTCTGTATACCAACTTCTGATGTCCTGCCAGGACCTATTTCTGAATTTAACTGGAAGCTAGGTGGGGAGAGAAGTTGGGAAATGCAGTTTGCAGGAATTACCTTCTTGCAACGTAAAGCTAAGGAGAGATCAAGGGATATCTCTGGGAGCAAACAGATAACTGGAAAACATACATGTGCTCATTTACCCTCGAGTAAAGTGATAATTACATAAAGTAGACTTAGGTGATCTCAAGTATAGAAGATATTTTCCTCTTTTCCATGTACTGTCATATGTCCTCAAGCAAGTATAAATATTTTATTTGTTCTCTTTGTGTTTACTTACCACATAAATTCAGAAGAGGATCAAAATTTTTCAATTCAAAATATTTTATACAGTTATCCTTGTAAATCAGTTATTTTACTTTCTTCATAATTTAGCCCAGCTTTTATCCACATAATTCTCTTGGTCTAAATTGGCACATGGACTCACTTCCTGTATTAGCTAAGTGCTGAAGGACAAATATTCTCTCTCTTTGCTTACACACTTGAGCATCCAGCACAGGGCTTTGTGCATGGTGCTACCAAATATATACTGTTTGCTAACGAATGCATATAAGTAAAATTTGCAAGGTGACAGTTTATTTTATTTCTTATCTGCATTTGCTTTTCTTTCTACAGCAATCCTAGAAATGTATTCAATGTGAACAGTTCTAACACTAGGTTAATTTGTGGCAAGATTAATATGTTTTTCCTTCATCAAGCTACATTTACTTTAAAGTTCATAAAATAGTTTTGTTCATGTTGCTGCTAGTTGCTGAATTCCTGGTAATGTGCCAAGGATAATGACATTTGCCACTTTTGATCAGTGCTCTCCTATAAAATGACTTGTTCAGACCCTTGCTGAGAATAGGAAAAAAAAAACTTATTAAATGGATTACAACACATTTGTTATTGGGTACCAAACTGTGTTGAGATCACAGAATATGATAATGTCATGCTTCATCTTTGTAGGTTAGAAATAAACACTCAAATATATCATGACCATGAAAATTCTATACCCATGTTTTTTCCTTGACATTCTAGCATCTCATCTTAAGCCAATAGTGAGCTTAGCTGATATTTCCTATGACTTTAATAGCCATTTGTACTTAGGGTAAAAATTAAATCCAGGGTCATGGATACAGAAGGAATTGAACCAATAACTGAGAAGAGGGAAGCTAGCTGTGGCAAGCAGAATATAAGCCCCCTCAAATGACAGCAACAGCTTGTCAGCATCATTCTACACATATGCAAGAAATAATACCTGCTGTATAACTAACTCTGTCTTAAATGCTGGAAATACCAAAGTGAATAGGCAAAAATCACTTCTCTATGAAATTGTTATTTTTTACTAGTAGGAGACAGTTAACTGTTGACATCAAAAGAAAATCAACCAGTTATTTCACTAACAAAATGGGCTTATTCAGAGACAACAACAAAAAGGCTATTTAGAAAGTACAGTCTCACAGAGAAAAACATATACACTTCCCCAGACAAAAACCAGAACCAAGTTACTGGAGATTTTAGAGGGAATGAGGTAACTAAAGTGCTCACTGGGGGAAACTGAGAGTGTCAGCCATTTCTGATGGCATTCTGCCATTGGGTTGAACTGTTGCTGGGCAAGAAGAACCTCCTTCCTTCAGCCTGACTTGGAGAAGTAACATCACTTCCCATCAGAGATGCAAGGACTGTTGGTCCTATTGTTTGCTATTGCTTCCTGACTTCATTTAAAAAAGCTCTCTGTATATTAAGCTCCACAACAATAAATAGATATCTACTTAAATGATAATAAATGCTGATGAGATGAACAATGCTGGTAAAGATATATCAGGTGTGAGGGGAGGCCTCTGCAGTTTGAGTGGAAAGTGAAATGGGATGAAATTACTATAGGAGTGAGCCATCAAGGCATGTGGATATTTGGAAGGAAAGAACTGATGTCTCACTTAAGATAGTATGTCTATATAGCTATCTGAATACATACAGTAGTCTGGATGGATATAGCAAAAGTCATTGTATTTACCTTTGAAAGGCATAATTTATGAGTGGTTGAACATTGTTCTCAATAATGAACGTGATGTTAAAATGAACTTAGCATTGAGAACATTTTCATTTTTTTTAAAGATTTATTTATTTATGCTAGAGGCTGGGGTACAGGCCAGAGGTATGGGCGGCGAGAGGATTCACCAGAGACAGAGTGGGGAGCAGAACAGGCAGATCGACGGAAATACATTGCTGAGGGGAGCAGCGGGGTAGGCAGGGGAGGTCTGCGGTGCCATGTAGGAATCTCCCTGGCTGGGTGTCGAACTTGCATCGCCGCTGCCGACAGCTCCAATGCGCAGCACTTAACCGCTGCGCCACCAGGGAGGCCCAGAATTGAGAACGTTTTCATGGAGGAAAGGAGGGCCAGAAAAAGGAGGCAGGGAACATGGGAGGGAGAAAGAGAAAACAGAGCTGACACATTGTAGGTGCTAGATAAATATATATAAAATGAATGGATTTAATAAAGAGGTATAAGTTTAAAATACAGACATTTTTTGTATTTAAATGCATTATAAGTACAAGCATCTGCCTAACTTCAATAAAAATCTTTTTGTTTTTAACATATATTCAAAATACCAACTCTCCCAGGTGCCAAAATGGGGGAAGTGGGTAATGGAGGGGGTGAAAGGTAGAAATGCTGGAGAGCGTGAAGATTGCCAATTTGTTTTCCCACATTTCCCCCAAAATTTAAATTTCTGCTAAATTCCTAAGATATTCACTAGCCTATTTCTAGGTGCCCAGCACCACTTTAGCCCATTATAAATTGCAGCTCTGACAATGAGGTATAAGTGAAAAATGCAAACACAGTCTATTTTTGTATAATTTAAAGATATATTTCTTTTTAACATGTTATCTTATGCTGTATCATTGGGAAGTGGAAATTTAGGCAACAGCTTTATGTTTTTGTGATGAACTCTGACTATAGGATATGGCATTGTCTTTCAGTGGGCTGAAAGCACTTCCACTAACCTTATCAGCATTACCTGTATAGCACAGGAGCTGTGATGCTGGCTCAGTCCAGAGTTCCAGGTTATTAGAACCAGGGATGTCTTTAGGATTCTCCTTGCTCAGTGATCCAGAACCTTAATTTTGGCAGTGGGATCATTTCCCACTCCAGCCCAGCCATCCCAAAGAAATCTGAGTGCAGTATCTCTTATCTCTTCATAAAACATATCAATGAAGCATGGCTCTGGTTAAAGTAGTGGTCTAAGGCATTTTCATTTTTTCCTGAGGAGACGTGAAGGGCTATCAGAATCCTAGGGCACCTCTGAGCAGTGTTAATAACCACTGAACTAGTCCAAGTTCTACATTCTATAGATATTGAAATTGAGCCCCAGAAAGGTGACTCATATTATACTGTCAAGTTAATGTGCAGAGAAACCACTGCTTGAATGTTTAATAGTGATGATGAGTGGATTCTTAATGGCCTTCTCCAGTTTGTGGATTAGTCTTGCCATCTGTTTCATCTATTCTGCTCTAAGGCTGCCTGCCCTGTGGCTATTTCACACTCATTAATAGCTCCATCAGTGGTCTAGTAAAGGGAAAAGAAGATGGAAAACTCAAATCCCTTATTAGATCTTATCTAGAGGAAGAAAGATTGAAACTAATGAACATGGCAAGAGTGTATGTCAGCTCTGGCTGGGTCAGGAGTGCTGTCAACCCTGTTTCTGGTCTGTTTTAATGCTTCTTTTTAAAACATGTGTTTCCACTCACCCCAAACTTACCTCTTGACCAAACATGAAACAGGAAAATTTCTTGCCTAAAGCAGACTAAATTCAAAATCAAACTCAGTCTTGCTTAGATGGCTTTGTAGATGGCACCAGAGTTCCTCTGGATTCTTCTTTTCTTGGTTAGAAATTTTGTATTTTTGTTATCAGCCTGATAACCAGTCTTCCTCTGAATTTTAATGCAAACTGGTCTTATGTTGGCAGTTTTGTTAGTATCTTGCATTTTGACCTCTTATCCTGACTTGGTCTCCATCATCAGCTTCTGGGCTCAGCTTTTTAAGAGTGACCTCCCTCCAGTGCTTGACTACCTACTTTCCTTGCTATGACCCTGATGGAGAACTTGATGATGCCTCATCTTAGCAGAGTTCTGACCTTCCTGCTACCAAGTTAGTACTTGTCTCCCTGGCTTATGACTTCAGACTTAGAAATAAAACCAGCAGCTCCACTCACCCAATGTCAATTTTGTGAATTGAAAATGGTAATCACAAGTGTGGGTAGGCACTAAAAATTACCATTTTTTCAAATGTAAGTCTATATCAAGACTCGAACTGGAAAGGGAAGAGAAATTTCATAACATCGAGCATCAGCTATGTGCAAAACATTCTGCTGAACATGTTTTTACATGCCTATTCCTAGAATCCAGGCATTCCTTTCTTCACTTAAGTTGATATGCTTACACATCTGTGAATATATAAGTATACACTTAATTATATAATATACACTAACTCTTCACTTAACATTATTAATAGGTTCTTGGAAACTGTGACTTTAAACAAATATATGTAATGAAAGCAGGTCCTTGAATAATGTTTCCTTCCACATAGTCCAGAATTTTTTTATCATCAGCATTATAACTAAATGTGGTTAAATGAAATGACATTAAATGAAGTAACATTGTTGAAAGACCTGCTGCATGTATGTGAATGAGTTTCAATATAGTTTTAGCAACTATAACAGAAACCAAGTAATAGTGACAAATAGGAATTTTCCTTTTTCAAAAATTAGATCTCCGCACTTTTGCTGTCCTCCCTGGTTTTTAGCTGGGATACTTTTGTGATTATCTCTCCCATAAGACCCCAAAAAGTAGTATTGGTTTATAATGCTTAAACCACAGACTCTTCACAATGCACTATCATCTCCTACCATATAGTCATTTATCCTGCCTTATCTCAAATAACTCTCTCATTCAAGCATAGCTAATATATTTCTTCTTTTCCTTTGGCATATTTATTGAAGAGCTCATTGAATCATCTTTCTTGACAAAATTTTACATATAGTATAAAGTACTGTGTCCAGGCTGGTTTGGTTGAGCAGTATTGCCTGGATATAAGGGCCTCAATTTTGAAATAAGTGATTTTCTATAATTTGGATTAATTCAGTGGTGCTCTTTACTCCTTTAGAAGGAAATAGCATATTATGTTGGTTATAAAAATGTCATTGTGTTTGTCTGAACTTGACCTTCTCTATTCTCTGTTCTCTTGGGGTGAACTTGAGGAAACCCTCTGCCATGATCCACACATCTTATACCGTTTGTATTTGCTCATTCATTCAGTGGATTTGTATGTTTGTGCAGAGATCTGTCTATCCATATCAAAGACTTACTTACACACCAGGCACTGACAACAGAACTGTGAAGAAAGATGACCTTTTGTAGTGAGACTCTGGTGGACAGTGTTAACCTAAATAGCTGTCCTAATTCACCAAAGCTAACAAGCCACACAGTGCCTGATATTTAAGCAAAATAATTCCATATACCTTCTAATTTGGGAAAAGTCCCAAATTCTCTATATTCCTATTCCTTGGTTGCATTTAGGAGTTAGAGGATAAAAAGTGGTATTGAAATACAAAAATGTAGCTCTGAATGCCTGTCTGATATCCTCATCTACATCTACAGGTTTTAGTGCTCTCACTCATCCCTCCACTGGGGACTCTCTCAATAGAACCTCATCCCAAAAAGTCATAGTAGGATTTTTTCCCCCTCCTTTCCTCTGTCTTGTCAGTAAAAAAATATGTTGAAAGTACAGTGGAACATACTCAGAGGCATGTAGGGTAGTTTTTATGCACATTCTCAAAGAAAAGTTCTTGAGATACCCATTAATCCTGTCCCATCTCCCTGATTTTCTGAGTGTTTTGGAACTGAATGGGAAGTGTAGATCAACCACTGAGGTTCCTAAGAGATTTATAGTGATACTTATATGATAATTGCTTCCATTTTAAACAACTTTTATGTGTTAGGCCCTGAATCAGTTGCCTTTTAGAATTGCCTTTATTCTTTAAAACCACCATAAAAAAACATTATCTTTATTCTACTGATGAGGAACTAAAATTCAAAGAATCAAAATGTATTACTTGGAATGGCCTATCAGCTAATAAATAACCCCCAAAGATTCAGTGACTTGACGAAGCATAAAATTATTTCTTATTCCACAATAGCACAATATTGTGTTCCTGGTCACAAAATTTTTCATATAGGAACTCAGGAATCCAAGATGCAAGTTGTTTAGAGATTTCTCTGTGGGGTACTGGGGAAAGATAATGTAGAATCACATGTACTATACATAACTTCCACATTCTATCATTCTATTGACTGGAATATAACCAATGACTGTACATTCTACTGGCCAGAACAACATCACATGACTGCACCTATAAGGAAAGGTAGGAAAAAATGTCTAGTTAGAGCAGGAGGAAAAGAAAAACAGTTTGGTGAACTACTAGTAAGCCTTTAACCCATTAAGTTCTTACCTAAGTTATATAATTTGTAGTAGAGCTGAGATCCAAACTTTTTGGCCTGGGACCTAATTATGTTAATGTGTTTGTGTGTTCATGCAGCAGAAAAGCATGGTAGTGTGCCAAAGGGAAGTGATTCCTTAGAGAAAATGTGATCAATCCTTTTATTAAAATCAAGGAAGTACATTGCAATAGAGGATGGATCTCTCATTCTGTCTGAAATAATGCCCATGACCTTCTAATAGACTAAAGAAAGGAAATCAGAACTTGTAGGGAAAGCTCCTCGACCCAAGAGACACAATAATTTAACTGGAAGTCAGATTTTAGCATTCAAAGACAGCTGAACTATCACAAGGTAAGACAGCCCACAGGAAGGAAACTCTTGACTTTGAAAAAACTGTTCTCTTCTAAAAGACCTATTGTCTCTGCCCATCTCACTTGTATGAATTCCTTAAGTGCCCAGGAAGATGAGAGGGTAATCATGAAGGAATACAACTCTAGCTGAGAGAAGACCCAGTCCAAGAAGCAGTTAGCCCATCAATAAAATCAGTCATGGCAGTGGAAAGAAAAGCTGTGAACTTAACAGAGTATAGAAACAAATGTGTTTAAGATAATTATAGGCATCTATTCTACAAAGAATTTTCATTCAGGCCTCCCTGGTGGTGCAGCGGTTAAGCGCTGTGCTGTGGAGCTGTCGGCAGCATCGATGCAAGTTCGACGCCTGGTCAGGGAGATACCCACATGGTGCGGCAGACCTCTCCTGCCTCACCTGATGCTCCCCTCAGCAGTGTATTTCCCTCAATCTGCCTGTTCTGCTCCCCACTCTGTCTCTGGTGAACCCTCTCACCGCCCCACGCCTCTCGCCTGCACCCCAGCTTTTATGCATAAATAAATAAATCTTAAAAAAAAGAATTTTCACTCAGAATCATTAATATTTGGGAAACACAGTGAGATTTTAAGGGAATAATATTTGGTTCCTTTGGGATATCAAGCTTGACTTGTGGTTTTTCTTAATAAATAAATGCACATTATTTCTGGTGTCATTATAAGTGGATATCATTACAATAGATTGACCAGAGGCTTGAGTTCTTCAGGTTTTGGGGTAGAACATGGACTAAAAGATGTACCTTATACCCATAAAGTAATTGGGGTGTAAGTTATCATGGGCCAGATGGATACAAGTGTTGCAATAATATAAATATCATAGGCAAATTTAAAATCAATTTAGAAAAGTTAATTTCAGAAAATCTAGTCTGGAAGAGCAGAAGTGCTCTCTTCTAATTTTATATTCATAAATTGCTATTTGCCTCTTTAGGCAATAATATATGATTTGTTATTTTAGAAATTGATCTTTTATATCTTCCATGAATAAATACCTATCCAGTGAAGGAAAATTTCCAATTGGTATTTTATGGCATCTTTTTTCCCTTTTGAAGTTTTTTATTTTTGTATTTGTATATAGCTGAATGCAAGATATACTTGCATCTCTTTAGTATTTTCTATCACTTTGTCTAGTATTATCTATGCCTTTGTCCATTTTGTGCTGTTAACATTCTTTGAGGAACAGAGTAACATCTTATTTCCTAATGTCTGGTAGATGTATTGCCCTTATCATCCCGCTCTGCAGATGGAGACGTGCCCATGATAACCCCAGCTACACAGAGTATATGGCTGTCTTCCTGGCCAGGAGTGCCCGAACTTTTCCCAAAAATGGTTCAGTTTGTCTTTAATTAAAACTTAAAGCATGAATTTCTTGGCTCTGGCAAAGGCTTTCAAATGAGAACCTGCCTCATACAGATTTGTCTCACTGCAATCTGCCTCACAGCGGGCCCCTTAGATGGTTGCTGTTGAATTGTGGGATGAGAGAGAAAGCTTGCATGCTCGCAGAGCCACAAAGAAAGGCAGTTAATGGCAGAAATACCTGCAGCTTCTTTCAGTTCATTAACTAAAGCTAACTTGGGGATCATTATTGGAGGGGGACACATTTGGCAACTGTCAGCATGGAGGGCAGAGATACTGTGCTGACTACAGGCCACATGGGCTCTAGGCCTTACATCCATCAGTTGTTGATGCTCTCCTGTACCTCAAAGCTTAGCCACAATTCATGAATAAATTCTCTTTGTTTTTACCCACTATTCACCACTCATTCCAAAGTAAAACTTCATTCTAAGCTGCTACTTCCACAGGACCTTTAAAAGAATATTAAAAAGCCAACTGGTCTATCTATTAAAAACAATTATTTATTAATCCTACATTCTACCAAAAGTTGTTAGGGATATAAGAAAGGTAAAAGCTATTTCCTTTACACACAAAGATATTTTATGCAAGCTGTTCAAAATGAATCCCTAATGAACAAGGTATTACTCTTTGCAAAAGGATGAAATATATATATTAGTGTGTGTGTATATGTATATGTGTGTGTATGTATTTATATGTATGTATATGGAATTATATGGGCACATGATAGAATTTAGACTATTATATAATGAACAGAGTAGCCTAAGAACAAGAACAGTTCAAGGAAGGAAAGATGCTCAAACTGTCTTATTACTATTTTGTTCTCTAGATTCACTGAAAAGATATATAAAAAGAAGACATTAACATTTTAAATACCTCCTGAATTCTATTTAACCCGCATTGGTGGTTCCCAACTAATCGGTGGAATCATCTGAGGGTCTCAAGTAATGTAGAATCTGCTTTCCATATGCCTACCTAACATTGTTTACAGACAGAATTAACTCCTATTTTTTATATATTTGGTGATGGCGATATAACTAATTACTAGCCCATTAAAGAGTGTTTTTGAGCCATTTTACCTCTTTGTCTTTTAATGTTCCTTTTTTTCAGTCAGTGGAACTAATTTTATAATTTCTATACATCCAATGTTAAATTATACCTAAATTCTGACTATTGGACATTGATTTGTTACTTTAACACATTCCCTCCTAAGATATAGAATTATATTCTGAATATTTACAATTTATAAGTTTCAGGTGATTAGTGTCCTGCTGAATTTCTTTAATTATTTGGCTTATTAGGTGGCTGTATGGAGCAATTTGATAGAAAAAAATTTATTAGTTCACGAGAACCTGTGGAAACACTGGTGAAGTTTCCTCATTGCTGAGAAGGTTATTACCAATTGTGGCCTTTTAAGTGTGTGTCTATATCCCTATAAATGTTGTGTGTGTGTGTGTGTGTGTGTGTGTGTGTGTATCTATATCTCAACATGTAGTCTGAGCAAGCATTAATAAACTCATTACAGACAATGGACAAGTAATGGGTATGACAATCAGAGAGAGAAATAACACAATATGGAGAATGGCTATCTAGACTGAAAACATAACACTGGTCAACAGTGAGATCAACAGTGTAGTATCCTGGTGTGCTGAACATGAATATAACTCTGAAAATTTTTTATTAACTCTCGTTTTGAAGATATTTCATATAATTCATTTTATATGTTTCACCATGTAAATTTATCTAGTAGGACTGCAACAACATCCTAAATCAGCCTAGAATGATGTAATATTGCATCGCATTGCATACTATCATCATGCACACATCATCCAGAGTTGACTGCATCATTTTCTGATGCAATGCAATACTACTGCCAGGTGGCTGCTGAAGTAAGCTGACATCAGCAATGCACTAAAGAAAGCCCTGTCGGAAAGGTTGAGCATTAAAAATAGTTCAGATTTTTGTGTGAGATAGTTTAAGCTATTGTTCCATAGAACTGTTACTATTTTATCCATTTAGGCACAATACAGAACAGTCACGCCTTGAAAGAGCGTTAATAGTGTGGACAATTTCTGCTCTGTTTGTGGGAAGTGACATTTGCCAATCAGAAGAAAAGGATCACTTCTCAAGTGAAGAAGGCTTATCATCTTGACTTTGGATGCAAGGTTGGTGAGCAAGACAAGCCTTGGGCTCCACATAGATGCTGTGCTACATGTACAACACAGCTTTCACAGTGGTCCAATGGCAAAAGACCATCAATTCCGTTTGCAGTCCCCATGGTGTGGAGAGAGCCAAGCAACCACATAAAAGACTGTTCCTTCTGCTTGGTTCCTTGTCTTTCCGGCAGAATAACGAAGCAAAAGAAGTCGAGAATAGTCTCCCCAAACATTCCGTCTTCATTGAGACCGGTTCCACATGGTGAGGGACTTCCTGTTCCAGAACCTCCAGCAGCATATTCTCTTGATTCATCTGATGATTACAAGGGTGAGCCGACCTTTTCTTCTCCTGTTCCATCAGCATGCAGTGATCCAGATTTTCACTTTGGTGCATCATCAACCCCACACAGACTAACACAGGAAGAACTCAGTGATCCGGTTCATGATTTGGACTTATCCAAGAACAAGGCAGAATTGCTGGGAGGATTCCAACAATGGAATCCTCTAGAAGAAGATGTCACAATTACTTTCTATCGAAAGCTCCACCAGCAATTGGAGCCTTTCTTCAGAAAGGAAAGTGCTCTGGTATTCTGTTCCGATACTGAGGGCCTCATGAATGCCTTAGAAATCACCCATGACCCACAAGAATGGAGACTATTTCTAGAATCTTCGAAATTGAGTCTTATGGCTGTGCTTTTGCACAGTGGAAACCGTCTTCCATCTATTTCAATAGCGCATGCTGTCCACATGAAAGAGACATACGATAACTTAAAGCAGCTACTGAATTCCATTGAGTGTAACAAATACAGCTGGCACATCTGTGGTGATTTGAAGCTAGATGCCCTTTTAATGGGACTGCAGCAGGGATATACAAAATACATGTGTTTCTTATGTGAGTGGGATAGCCGAGCAAGTGAATTGCACTACTTGCAGAAGGAATGGACTCGCAGACAAAATGTAGCAGTTGGAGACAAGAATATCCAGCACCCAGCTCTGGTCAGGGCTCACAAAATCCTCCCACCACGCCTTCACATCAAACTAGGTTTGATGAAGAATTTCGTGAAAGCCATGGGCTGGACCTTGCCAGCTTTCCAATACCTGCATGAAATATTTCCTCGACTCAGTGAAGCAAAGACAAAAGAGGGAGTTTTTGAGGGTTCTCAGATTCAAGAGGTCTTCACAGATGACCAGTTTAACAACTTGCTGCTGGGTGATGCGAAATAAGCATGGAATGCTTTTCGCCTAGTGTCTACAAACTTTCTTGGGAATGGTAGGGCAGAAAACTACAAGGAACTAGTAGACGACATGCTGGTGCAGTCACAGAAACTGGGCTGCAATATGCCTCTAAAGGTCCACTTCCTTCATTTCCAACTGAATTTCTTCCCTGAAAACTGTGGTATGGCTAGTGATGAACATGGCGATTGTTTTCATCAAGATATCGCATTAATGGAACAAAGATACCAGGGAAAATGGTCCACTACAATGCTGGCTGACTACTGCTAAACACTCCCCAGAGATGCTCCTGAACAGTGTGCAAGAGACAAGCGAAGAAATCTAAGAAATAGTCAATGACTTGATTTTTTACAGGTATTAACCATAGGCCTATTACTATTAGCATGCATTTTGTGATGTAAGCAATTTATTGCAGATTACAAAAAAAAACAGAGCCAAAATTAGAATTTGACTGTCATATTCATGTTGAGCCATACAAATTGATAGGAAATGACTAATTTTATTTCAGTAACATGACTTTTGTAAAAATGTGTTGACCAGTGTAATCATGTTTTTAAAAGGAAGGTGTGTTCTTAGAGTTCAGACAGTATGACCACAGGATACAAATCAGGAACCAAAAGCTAGAATCCTGTAGTCTTCCTACTGTGTGATTTCACTCAAATTTTTCACTTTCTCCAGGCTTCTGTTTCCTTAGAGGCACAAATTCAGTGAAATTCAACAAGTCAAATTAACTAGCAATTAAGCCCAATCAGTAGCTCAGATGGTCTCCAAGTCTGCTTTCATGTCTCATGACCAATAAGTCTGAATTTCCCTTTTCACTTTTCAGATGAGGACTTGGGATCTCAAGAGGAATGTTTTTGCCAAGATTATGTGGCTAATAACTTATAGAAAACAGATCATTATTAGAAGCTGTTATTTTATACCATTAATATACTGTGAGCTAAAAACAAAACAAAACAAAACAAAACAAAAAAAAAAAACCATGCACATATTGAGAAGTGCAAATTGTGGGAATTCCCTACCTATTATCCTTAATAATGTCCCAAATAGGCTCTGCAAAATTTCAGAAATCTGTAATATTTGGCAAATTTTCAAAAAGAAAGTCAGGAAATGAGAAAATGGTGTCATAATATTGCCCATTAAAAATAAATGAAACTTTTATTTTTTATTCAAGAGAAGAAAGTCAGAATAACTCAAGCTAGATTTCAGTTCTGCTGCATACCAGCCTTGTGGCCTTGTCCTCTGTATCAATTAGCTTCTGTCTAAAATGAGACGAAATGTGTTGACTCTCAAGTAAGACATTGTGTGTGAAAACCCTCTGTAAATATCCAGAACACTACAAAAATATTTGCTACAATCAGCTGAGGTCCTTTGGTAAAAGAGATTTTTTTTATTTATCTCTATATATTTTATATCATTATTCATTTTTGTACAGTTTACTTTTTTCTCTCAGGTGTAGTCCCCATAAAATTCCTACCACCTGGTCACCCCTGAACCATCACCATAGTCTCTTGTCCTATTCCCACCCGTTTTTAATCCCTCTCCCTCCCCCACCCCCGCTGAATGTCTCTGATTTATAGTTGCCTGCTAGTATTGTCTTTTTTTTTTCCTCCCTAATCCCTTACTTGGTTCCCCTGTATTCCTCGTATAGGTGAAGTCATCTGATATTTTTCTTTTTCCTTCTGATTTATTTCACTAAGCGTAATCCCCTCTAGCTTCACCCATGTTGATGCAAATGGCATGTGTTTATCTCTTTTGACTACTGAATAGTTTTCTATTGTTTATATATACCACATCTTAGTCCAGTCATCTATTTTTAGACATTTAGGTTATTTCCATAAGAAGATTTTCTTTTATACTTCTCTGTCTTCTTCCAAGACAGAAAAACTGCATTCAATAGGAGAATTTCATCTTGACAAAAGAATTAACTTTCTGATAATGAGTTGTTAGTACCTTTCTGATAATTCTTGGTGGGGTCAGAATAGGAGGGCAATAATAAAGGCATGTTAAAGCAATATTTTGTCAGAAGAATATTAAGAAGATAAAACATATAGTACAGTTTATTCCTTGAAGCAGTAAGAAGGAATAAATGACCTCTGATAAGGAACAGACAATAGCAAAGTTTATGTGTGAGAGTCAAAGACTGTGTTTCATCCATTTCTTTTGTTTCCAATGAGAAAGAGAAAGGTAACTTGGTAATATAATAGTCCCCCCCCCCCCTTATCTACAGTTTCATTTGCTACAGTTTCAGTTTACGGACTGTGGACTGAAAATATTTAGTGTAAAATTCCAGAAATAAAATACTCAAAGTTTTTAGACCTTGTGCTATTCTGAGTACCCTGATGAAATCTTGTGAGCTCTGTTCATTCCCTCCTGGGACCTGTGGACCCACACTATAGGTAGTAGAGTAGCTATTTCACAATGTCTGTGTTACTCACCTCTCTTCACCTGATCATGTAGGCACTGTATCATCATATCATCGCAAGAAGAAAGTTGAGTGCAGTACAATATTTTGAGAGAGACCACGTTCACATAGGTTTTAATGCAGTATATATTACAGTACTATTTTTTAAATAGTTCTTAAGTTCTTTCAGTACCCAGTTTACAAATCAAATTTTATCATAGGTATGTATGTGTGGGGGGAAAATGTATGTATAGAGTTTGGTTTATCCTTGTTTCCACTCAGGGCCCAAGATTCCCTGGAGATCTTAGAATTTAATCCTCTTGAATTAAAGGAACCAATATACTTGGTTCCAATGTGTACTAACTGCTGAGTCCTTGTACAGGACATGGTGGTCTTAAGCATTTTTGTTAAGATTTTCCTTATGGTCAGGAGAATAGTTTGATGTTTCCTGCATACTTGGGTACTCTGGATGATGGAAGAGAACCTTGAAGCAGTTTATTTTGTAAGGAGAAAACAACCAATTGAACCAATATGGCTGCATGTATTTCAACGCTCTGCTCTTGACATCACATTTAGGAGTTCAGAGACATGTGTTTTAACTGTATTGCCTTTATTTTTCCCAAAGAGCAATTTGAGGAATGGTGAGTTGGCATTCGTAAGAGGTTAAAAGAAAAAGAAAATTGTTTCCCTGCTGTGAATTTGTTCGTGTGCCTATTTTATGTTTCCAAATAACAGCCTGTGGGTTTATTCAATATAATTGTGAACTGTATTTATAAGAGGTTAAGAGAAAGAAGTTTCTTAATTTAAAAAGTATGTGAGGGACCCATGACATGGGTAGCATTTTTTAGTGCAAACTCTGCTCTTTCAGCCCTTCAGGTTACTCAATTATATAGACATTGTATTACCAACTCATACTGAATATGTGCATTTTCCCTGTATTAATGTCTTTTAAGATAAAATGAAAGAGAGAGTTCTGTTTGGTCAACTTTTCATGTAGCAAGAGGACTTTGAGACCACCCAGCCTCATGGACTGGGATGGGAATTTATCAACAAGAGAGATTATTCATCAGTTGCTTAATAGCACCAATCACAGCATTGGCACCTGGAAGACAGTGAATAAGTTTCTTTTGAATTGGAATTAAATAAAATGTATATGATTATGATGTTGGTCACCCACATGGAAATCCATCTGTGTCTCTTAAACCAAGTTTGCTTCGTATTTAATACAAAAGGAGCTTGAGCAGGGTTCCTGGTTCAGAGCACAGACATTGCCTCGGTGGACTGTTGTTCGAACTGTGTGAGCGTAGTAAGTTAACGTTGCTAGTAAAATAGAAATTGTTACAATACTTACCTGATTGAATTGCTGTGTAGATCAAATGAGATAATTCATGAAATGCTAGTGGTTATCCCATAGCAAGTGCAACATAAATATTGGGTGAAAGTTTTACTCCCAGATAAAGGTTTCCCAAATGTCATATGTGAATATGAACAAAAATGAATATGTATATAATGAATATGTATATATTCAGTCTTAACTACAGCTTAGTATCAAATGTTCTTTATTTGGCTTATTTGGCAGCATGGTTGTTTTCACACTAGACAGAGAGGTGTACTAGGCAAATAATAAGCAGTATTGTCCATGAAGAAAATAACAATGATGTGGTTATTTCTGGTGCTGGATTGGACTGGGGCTCAGGGTGTGGAATCTAGGGTAGGAGTACAATGAAGATTCTTCAAAGAGTGACAGAGTGGAGAGGAGAGCTTGCTAGCAACATGGAGATTCAGGGGATGAGCCTTTTAGGGGATGATTTCAGGGAACAGCAAGTGGAATGGTCTTACATTTTTCAACAAATAGAGAAGTGAGTGTGGTAGTGAAAGGTTTTTCAACCTCACTGATATTTTGAACTAGATAATTAATTCATTGATTGGGGAGAGGGGGTTGTACCGTGCATTAGAGGGTATTCAGCATCATTCCTGTCCTCTACTTAACAGATGTCAGTAGCACCCATCCCCCAAAGTTGTGACATTAAAAAAGTCTCCAGGTAGGGCCTCCCTTGTGGCACAGAGTAATGCTATCAAGCTATCACCAGCCACTGCAGCATGAGTTCTATCCTTGGCCAAGGACCTAACCCACATGGCGCAGCAGACCTCTCCTGTCTTGCCCTCTGCTCCCCTCAGCAGGGCATTTCAATAGATCCACCTTTTCTGCTCCCTACTCTCCCTGGTGAATCCTCTCACCCCTTGCACCTCTGGCCTATGCATCAGTTCTTGTATGCATAAATAAATAAAATCTTAAAAAAAATGTCTTCAGATAGTATCACATGTCCCCTGGAGGACAAAAACATCCTCCTCTTCCCTCTCCTTCTGAATACCATTGGGCTAGTGAATGAGGAAGTAGGAGGATAGTTTTACATGGAATAAAGTATTAGGGGAGATTTGGTTGTTCTTTCTAAGCAACACTTCTAAGGTTTTATTGGCTAATCATTTGCCATCAACACTTACCTCCTGGCCAGACTATAACCTCTAGATGGGTTAAAAAAAAAAAGGGACTGTAACTTTCTAGGCCTGCAACTTCATATGTCAGTTATGATTCCTCTACTATGTCTGTTTCTCTAAGCAGAATATGAAGTAATAATGATGTAGTGTTTATTTCACCAGGTGAAATATGTTATATTGAACTATCTTTCTCACAGGATGTTAAGTATTTTGAATGAAAGTAAAAAGTGCTTCTTTAATAAAAGTTAAGACATACTGTATTTCATTAAGCATTTTATTTATTGTGCTTGAAAATAGCTGTCTCCAGAATAGGTCATGTAATGAGACAAAGAGAAGGCACCCTTTACAAGGCAAGGAGAAACAAAACCTGCTGACACCTTGATCTTGAATGTTTAGCCTGTAGAACTCCAAGGAAATTGTTGTTAAAGCCAAAAGAAAGAAAGAAAAAAATACATCTCTTTTGAGTTCTCAGTTATGAAAGGTTTGCATGCTACTTTGCTTTGGCATATTTCTCTAAAATATCCAGAAGTAAGTTAGGAAATGGGTGTTAGAGAGAGCTAGTAACAAATTATGTCAATAATAATCCTCCTGCATTGCTTCTCATTCTTTTTACAATATTAGCAAGTAATTTATTCTTAAGAGTCTATGTAATTCACAACTCTTAAAGCCCCATGATTCAGAGGTGTTTTTATTTGCTGGGAAATGAAGAAAGAGTTCAATAAGATGTCTCTGATGTGGCCATTTTCACAAGAATAATCAAAAAGAGGACTAGTATCTTGAGTGGCTGTAATCACGTCAAGATCAACTCTAAAGTGTTTCCAGTGGTTCAAAATCCCTTCATCTTTAAGCCATCATGTCTTCCTTGGACAATACATTCACTAGAAATAGTATTCTTGGAGTATTTATGGTTTGGGCAAAAATGCCACAATAATATTTATCTATATAGCGGGAAATAGAAAAACACCCTAGAAGCTAGTTTTAGAGAATACCTATAGGGATTTATTTCATTTCTGGCTTGTTTCCTAAGTTGTAGAACTTTGCCTTTTTTTTTTTTATTTACTGTGAACTTCTCTTAGTTAGTAGCCAGCTATTTATTTATTTATTTAACTGAGGCAACATTTGTTTACAACACTGTATGTGATTCAAAGGCATAGGATCACACCACACCCAGCACTAAGGAACTGTCAGCCCTCCACCATAGTCCTCTGTGCCCCTTCCCTCTATGTTTTCTAGTGGTTGGTGTACTCCATTATGAGATGGTAGATGCTAAAATATTCAGGCATCCAGAATATGGTAAAATTATGTCAAGACTCTGGAGACCTCTGTCTTTAAGTCATAGAAAATTATCTATTTTACTTAGAATTCTCCTATATAGGAATAGTTAATTTCTTGGATGCAAGGACTTATAATTGGGGACTTGGAAGTCCTTGAAAAGGTAATTTCTTCTTGGCATATGTATCAGATTCTTAAAATTTTACCCTTCATCATTTAACCCCTATGCTTCCAAATAATAACAAAAATTAATCCTTTACTAACAATGTCTCAGCTTTGGGAATCAATTTCTTCAGAAGCAGAAATTTCAAGAGAGGAAGGATAATTGAACCCAAGAATAGACTACCATGGGATTCTCTCTATTCCTGAGGAACATAAAGAAAAAATATGCAACCAGCTGCTGGCAGGCCTACGCACAGTCCTGGCTGGGATTGGTGGTCTCATGGGCCCCCTTTCAGCTCTAGGCATCTATGACTTTTTTTGGTGGAAGCAACATGAATGCCATGGATTCTTTTCAGCTCTGCAATGCTATGCCAGTATTTAATTTTTGTATTGGTTTTATTAAATTGCAAAGTTAATATGTGCTCATTTCAAAAAGAGTGCAAAGTCAAATGTGAAACTAAGTCCCACATTCCATTTCCATTCTTCAGGATATAGATTAACAATTTTCAGAATTTTTCTATGTATGTACAAATGTGTTTTATGTATATATGAGAAACTGCATATATATATGTATACATGACTAAACTGCTATAAATCTGTATAAGATAGATTTGTATATGTGTAGATATGTATTATTTCTTTTGTATTATAAAAATGAGAGTTCTTCTAATCTCCTTTCTAAAATTCTTCCTCTGCCCTAAAAAAATTCAGGTGCTTTTTATGTGTTTTGTTGTTTTTCTAAATCTTTTCAACCTCTACATTCTTTGTCACTAAAAATCCAAGAGCGCTTCTGAAAAAGGACCCTAATGGAGGGTGGGATGGGGAAAATGCAGAAATATCAGGGCAAGAGTCTTTAGCAGGCATTATATTATATACAGTAGTGCTTGAGGAGGGAGAGTGTTTACATATATTGCATTATATATAGTTTACATAGTATGTATTCCTAGAAGGGAAATCATTGTGTCTAAGAATAAGCCTCTATTTCTCATTTCATGCCTCTATTTCTATTTCAAAGAACAACAAACTCTTAGGAGATATTTTATTATAAACTGCCCCTATACACATCATCCAGCAGCATCACGCCATTCCCCAAGAACTTTACTTGACTGGGAAGGGAGTGATGTCTTGGTGTGGCTCCTTGGTGAACATGATTGCATGTGTTAGTTCAGGAAAGAGTAAGCCTGACATTAAGGAGAAAAGCATAAGGGATCTCTGAATTGAGTCATTTTTAGCAAAATCCAGAATCAGGAAATCAGGGCAAAATTGAAAGTAACTTCTTAATTCTGTAAACTGCTACTTACCTTTCTGTCTCATATCTTTATCTACCCTTTAATTCAGTTTTTCCCTCCCTCAGGAACTCTTATGTCATTAGTTCATCTTTTACCCTCCATCCATCCTAAGATACACATAGTCCACTCTTGGGTTTTCATCACATAGTATGTTCTTCTCTGTCACAGAAATGATCATTTTATATTGTTTAAATCAAGTTTTTAAAATCTCTATACTAAATTAAAACTCTTCAAGATAGTCTTTTATCTCTATATTCCCAGGAACAAGCATACCATGTTATATAATAGGTACTTAATGTGTGTTAAAGAGACGAATATAAGATTGATGACCTATTTCAGCAATATCATCTAAGTATCAAATAAATAGGCTTACCCTATGTCCCAAAATCTTAAAAGACACTAATATATTCTACCTATGTCCATTATTTTGTTTATCTCAGAAAATATATCCAATAATTTTCCATTAAACTTAGTCAGAATGATTGAAAAGGAAAAATATGAACAGGGACCATATCTTAGCTTGTTTAGGTTGCTATAGGAGAATATTTCAGATTTAGTGGCTTGTAAACAACAGAATTTATTTCTCACAGTTCTGGAGGTGAGAAGTTCAAGATCATAGTGCCAGTATGACTGGGTAAAAATCCTTTTGTGGATCACATATGTCTCCTTGTATTCTTCCATGGTGGAAGGAATTAATGAACTCTGGAATTAATTTGATTAAAGTGTTAATCCCAGTCATGAAGATTCCACCTCAGGGACTAATTACTTACCTGAGGCTCCACCGTCTAAAACCATCATGCTGAAATTTAGCATTCCAGCGTGTGAATGTGGGGAGGGCCACAAGCATACAGACCATCACAGACCATTATTTGGAAGGGATACGATAAATCCATGAATAAAGTTATTGAAATGTCTATCAGGATACATTTTTCTTTCTCTTTTATTCACTATAAATGTTTATGTTAGAAAGTATGACTTTTTCTGTGAGTTGAGTGGGTAGATAACTTTCCTTCCCAGCAGATTCACTATTTTGGAAAGGCAACATGTTAAGGTGCAAGTAGTTTTCTCCAGAGCTGGCAATGGATCGGTGGCATCAGGGCAAGGGACATCACCACTACTATGCCAGGATGGTGGCTGATATAGGCAAACATTGATACTTTTCTAGGACACAGCCTGAACTCCCACTTGGGAGTTCTTTAAAAAAACAACTAAACAGCAATATTTAGTGTCTTTACATTTGCATTTCCTGTTTCATATATTTGATGCTTAAAACTATGTTTCACTTAAATAATACTTCTTAGGGGCTCAGTGTCATATATCATCTATAGCTACATGATTATTTTTTATTATTGAGTTGTTTTATTCTTCCTCCTTAATTTTGTTTCACTATGGACTAAAGTCTCCTCTCTTCCCATGTTGAATACCTTCTAACTTTTAGTTAACAATTGCCACAGTGTGAAGACAGAAATACAAGTGAAAGAAACCTTTATCTCTGAAACAAACCAACTGCTGATATATTGGGGAAAAAAAAAATCTTTCTCCAACTTGGAAAGCCCACTTCAGCACAAGAATTACCCTCAGGCACTCTCAGCTGTGCCATCAATTAGGCCCTGAAAAAATGTCAAATGTCCTTGTAACCTCTTACCTGGATGTGCATTTTGCTGTACCTAGATTTGAAGTATACTGCAGCAAATGATTAGCTTGATACCTCAGGGAATTCATGAGAGTCTGGCTGACACTCCCTCTTATGTCCACTTGCCCCATAAGCCTACAGCTCCTTTTCCACACAGAGTAGGGGTACATCATCCTGATCAGTTTTTAAGAATAAAATATTCATTGCTTCAGTTCTAATATTCTCTGTGTGTTTCTATGTGATGCAGAACTGAAAACCTCTTGCTTAATACAATGTGCAGAAAAAGACTATATGATGTTGATCTCCCTTTGTGTCAAACATTTGTTTAAGTGCAGTGTAAAGCAACAGTTCCTGCTCACTAGTCTCATTTTTAAATAGTTGGAAAATGGGAACATCACTGCTGAAGAAGGCAGAATTTTTATGTGAGTGCTGATAGCTCGTCTTCCTTCCTTCCTTCCTTCCTTCCTTCCTTCCTTCCTTCCTTCCTTCCTTCCTTCCTTCCTTCCTTCCTCCCTCCCTCCCTCCCTCCGTCCCTCTCTCCCTCCTTCCCTCCCTGTTTTAACACATAATCTCAACTGCAGGTTGAATATTAATGGTGTGCTCATTAAAAATCAAGATTGCAATTGTTATTTCAGGTTGCTAGGCGAGGAGGAACTGAGACCAACAATAATTCTTCATAGTAACTCTCTTCTCTTCCTTCTATGTTCCCCATGCTATTATTAATCTCTACCCAAATTGCTTTGATCTTTGGGGTATTTGGCTACCTACAAATGTTCTATAAAATCTTTATATTAGGTGAAATTTTGAAAGCTTTCCTTTGAGAACAGGAGCAAAACAAAGCGCTCTCAGTACTTCTATCTTCTATACTATGTTGTACTAGAGGTCTTAGGTAGGGCAGTATGGGAGGGAAAAAAGGAAATAAAAAAGATAAAGATTAGAAATAAATAAAACAAGAGACTTATCACTTTAAATTTGTGAATTTGGAACTTATTTCTACCTTCTTACATTGAGTTTTATATTTGCCTTCCTTTTCTATCATGTTTTCCCTCTATTGAATTTTTAATATGGTGATTTTTTTTATTTTGTTGCTCTTCACTAAACTGAAAGTCCTATTCTTCAACGCTATGTTTTTACTTGTTTATATTAAATTATACCATGCATGCTTAAAGTACAAAGTTGGTATCTTTATCCCCATCATGAAAAATGGGGTCTTCCTTCACATGCTATTGTTGTTCAACATTTCATTTTTGTCCATTTTAAATCCTCAAAATAACAAATTATCATTGTCATTATATTATGCTAGCAATATTTGTCCACATTTACCTACAAGATAACCCATTTCTTTGTTCACTATTCCTTCTTTTATCGCAGATCTTGTTTTTAAAATAATTTTCCTGCACTGTTCAATATAGGCTATAGAGCTTCTTTTAAAGAAGGTGTATTGAGATTTAACCCTGTCAGTCCCACCTATTCAGATGGTGGAACTATTTTAGGTCCTTCGGATTCTGGTTTAAGATAGGAATTGAGACTCAAAAGCTTTATCTTCTGCTGGCCCAATGAGTAATCTCTCTACTGCCTTCCCACCACCACCTTGCTCTCAGTGAAATGCTGATATTTGCAGTAGCCATTAGGATGATCTTTGTTTGTTTTTTTTGTTTGTTTAGCTGCTTGAAATGATTATACTAGATCTGTTAAATCTCACTTTTTTAGTCACTTGGTGATTTTCCTTATTTATCACAAGCAATTCACTAAAAATACCATTTTATTCATAACTAGTTGTTTGATAATGGAGGGACCATCAGAATAATCTATATTACTGCCAGAATGAAAGTTTTGATTCATGAACTATTTTTGGATTCTCGTGCTATAAATGACATTGTTTTTGAAGGGTAATTAATTGGTGTATCTCTGCCATTTGACTTTTCATTAGGGACATAACCTCAGTACAGCAAAGTGAAGTATAAGATTTTTAAAAAGACAGTGATTTTTGTTCACCATAACTGAGTGCTATTACTTGGTATTACCTATACTCAGACTCCAAGCACTTCCTAACTTCCATCCTTCTTTATTGCTGCTGAACAATCTCTTGCTTTTATCTGGTAGGCTAGGAAATTTTTTAGTAATTGTATGCTTTCATGTACATAAAACATTAGAAACTGAATAGCTGTAAGAAGGCTTTTAGCTCTTCCTTTGTTTTTGGAATAGTTACAACTTACATTTCTGTGATTAGTATCTAAAGAAATAATGAAAGAATATGGCTTCTAAGTTCCTAGTTCATGTTTCTCTCCTGTTCGCTAGCCTTTCTTAGATACCTTCATCATGGACAATTTACATGATTTCCAGGAGACTTCTCACAGTGTTTCGTCATGGAAATGTGTTGTCATATTTGGAATCTCAACATGTTTTCCTGGAATCTACAACCAGGAAATAACTGCTGATTACAGAAATTCTATGTATGCTTAATATTGTTGGATGAGAGGTATTATCAACACACTTTGATAAGCTAGGATGAGAGAAAGTTGTGCAAATTTTCCCTTTAGCAAAGATCCAGGGCACTGATTGATTGTAGTCCCCAGACACAAGTGGTCCTTCAGAGACTTAGTCATAAATCACTTGTAATGGGTACTGACAATGTGATTACTTCTTGAAGTATCTCCCCAATTCATGAGACATTGCTTATTTCCTGGGAGCTAGTTCACCTCCTCCACTCACAGGTTCCTGGATAAACCATCTTCATACTATCAGAATTCATTTGTAAAAGAATTAACCATGGTTGATCACCTGATCAAATATAAGCCAATCAGATTCTCTTTTGGGAAACTGGGGTTGAAAGACAAAAGGAGAATGAAATGTCATAAAACTAAAGAAAAACATGTAGAAACAAAATCACAAATGCTACTACTGTCCAGAGTAGCCCAGAGTTGTCCTCATTACCAACCTTGTGGAAAACCTGATTAGTCTACTTTTCTTGAATCACGTATCTTTTTGTGGTGAAGATGAAGCTATGTTACCTACATACCCCTTCAATAAAGGACTCGTTTCCCTAACTTCTGAGGATGCTAAAGGTCCTTCAGGGTTCTCCTCAGCTGCAGACACCTGCCTTACCCCAAAGCTTGCCCATTCCAAGATGTCACATGCATTTATGATCACAAAGCTGGGTAAAATTTCAGTCACTTGGACCCACCAAAGAAAAATGTAGGAGAGCAACATATATGCTCCCCAGTTCTTTCTGAGTTTAACCAAGGTAATTATAGGTCTACATCTCACTTCAACTTCTGCCTCTGACCGTTCCAGCTTTCACTGCCCTGTTTCCACAGGTATGAAGTTCTAATCAAGTTCCTATGTGACAAATTCCATTTCAATGTTTGCTTCAGGGGAACCAAACCTCAAAACGTCAATGATTTAATGACCAATAATTTCCTTTCTATTCTTAAACCAAATTGAGTTGGTTCTGTTGCAACTAAGAGTGTTAATTGTGGCATTTGATATTAACACAGTGGGCAGCACAGATGATCAGCAGGGATGTGTAAGAACTCTGAGAACATTCCGACTGTTTATATGCTGAGTTTTTAAGTTTTTTTCTCCTTAGAACAATGATGAGTTTTAGGTTCAGTTGCATTGGTACAATGCAGATCAAATGACATTAGCTCTTCTTTATCACTTCTCACTTGATGGAGAACGTTTTTGGAAAGAACTATATATGTTTTATTTATATTCATAGAACTATTATCTAGCAATCAAAGGCATATGTAAAGAAAAAAAGCAACTGTATGTATTCCAAGTGTGAAGGATTTTTTTTAAAAGATTTATTTATTTATGCATACAAGTTGGGGTGCAGGCCAGAGGTGTAGGACGGTGAGAAGGTTCACCAGAGACAGAGTGGGAAGCAGAACAGGCAGATTGACCGAAATACATTGCTAAGGGGAGCAGGTGGCAAGGCAGGAGAGGTCTGCTGTGCCATGTAGGAATCTCCCTGGCCGGGTCCCGAACTTGTGCTACAGCTGCCAACAGCTCCACAGCACTGCAGTTAACCCGTTGCGCCACCAGGGGTCTCCAAGTGTGAAGGATTTTAACAAAGGCAATTATACTTATTAATCATTGGGAAACAGAGGGAAAAGGTCAGGGGCAATCTTAGTCCTGATAGAAAATTCTCCACAGCTCCCCCAGAAGTTATTGCAAATCTTAAGTATCTCTGGGAAATTTGCTGTCTAGTTTACAAGAATAAAATGGATGACTTTCAAGGATTCACTGGAGATTTGCTGTAATACACTAATCAGTGTGCAGAATACTGGCGGCTTCTTTCCTAAAGTCTTCCAGCTCTAAGGAAAGCAGTGCTCTTAGGAAAGCACTGCTTATTGGCTGACCAGAACCTTGAACAATAAAGGGAAAGGAATTCTAAGAAATGTAGCTCACAGCTTCTTCCCTATAATGTGGTGGTCTATTAGAAGGCCCCAGCGTTGATGTCAAGTCACCAAGGGACTACACAATGTGTTTACTATTTAGCCGTAGGAAAACTGAACACATTCACAAACTAAAAGAGACATCAACTTAGCCAAATGTCTCCAGGTCAAAAGTTAGTTTCACTCCTTCCTTTATATAGCAGAAATAAGTTTGGAACTCCAGAGAATAAAGTCCACTCAAACAAACGTATTACCAGAATTAAACAATTAATATAAGCAATGTGAAGTTTGTCAGAAAGTGTTTTTTTTTTATCCCCACTCACTTTTTGAAACTTTATGTAGTATGTGCCACTCCTCAGTCTTTTTACTGTTGCTGAATTACACTAAAACATTAATTAGGTGAATGTAGCAATCAATCCTGGCACGTTTTCCCCTTGAAATAGAGTAGAACTTAATTTATTTTTACTTAATTACCTCATTTCAGCCTTGTCATGTTTATTAATAATGAATATCTGTTCCTTTTTAAATGGCATTGATCACCAATTTCCACTGCTGCTGAGGAGATTTGACATGACAAATATCCAGGGCTGGAGGTTCAGAGTTACTACTTAACTTGATATTCTTATAGCATAATCAATATTTTAGGCAATTCAGAGTACAAATATATCAAACAGATTAGCAATACAGTATAAGAACAGAATTATTTTTCTCTCTCAGCATGTTTTGCTAAACCCTTAAGTCTAACTTAACTTTTATGAATTTGGAAAACAAATGCATTTGCATTAATTCTGTGATTTTTTTCCCTCTTGCTTTCCTTCTGTAAGTTCTGTTTCCATGCAGGGAATGTCTCCAAAACTAATTGACCCATTTTCAGTTTAAGAGAAATCACCCCAATTGATGTTTCTAGCCATCTTTTTAGCAATGTTAAATGCTTAGAAACAGGTGAGGTGAAAGATATTTACTGCTTGCTGAGAGTGAGTGGTATAAACGGTATTGATCTGCTATGAAGGGTTTACAGTAGAGAAACATTCAGCACATTATTTAAAGCATAAATACCTATTTGATTTACTTTTCCCTATATCCAGACATTTGCAACACAATTTTTCTCTTTTGTTTGGCTCTCCCACCCAATGCCATGCACACATTTTTTTTTTCATTAGCAGAGAATGATATTTAGGTTTTATTTTTAAAGTTTCAAGTAATAGAATGAAAAAATAAAAGCAAAAAGGAATAGCTAGTGAGCATGGACCTACATCTATAATTAAATTGTAAGGGGTATGATCCATACTCAGTGAAATAAGCCAGAAAGAAAGAGAAAAATATTGAATGGTTTCACTTATAACAG